>JAVCKT010011340.1:0-28284 GCA_032273925.1 Rhynchotus rufescens
GCGGGGCGCGTGCGCGGATGGGCGCCGCGCTGCGGGACGCCCCGCGGCACTGCGCTCCGCTCCCCTCCGGCGCGGCGCCCGCGGCGCCCTCGTGTCCCGCTTCCGAGCTGATGCCTTCACACAAAATATCTTTTACTTTTTAATTAAGCTCTCCTCCGGATTTTCTCTGATGCTCGCTATTTACAGTGCGTTTCTTAGGCGCCTTATCCTTTCTCCTCTCTCTCCATTAACTTAATAGTTTATTTTAACTGGGTTTGATTTTCTGGGTCGTCCTTTCGCAATATGTACCCCGCTCTCAGGGAGATGTAAAACAAATGTGACAAAGTGATATGGTCCTTTAAATCTAGCTTAGCGTTACTGGGAGCACTGGTGAGTGACCCGGAGCTGGCTGCCGCGCGTGAGTGTTTCTGCACACATGGGTGCACAGGCGGGCGGCTCGCGACGCGCCAGCCAGCACCCGGGATCCTTCCTGAATGTTCTCATCGCTATTGCAGTCTCTTCTCATTACCCTTTGCACAGCTAAATCTTTCTCTCTCCTCTGTCAAGTCCATCTCTCCTCACCCTTCTGCCGCTGCCGCGGATGCTGGGTGCACACCCGGAGGCGGCCGTGTCTCGGCCAGCGCCGGGCGCCCGTCCCACTGGCCCCGCTGTGCAGGGCACGTGCAGGGGCACTGCAGGCAGTGGTAGGGAACGGGCTGCCTGGAAAATGCACTTTTTCCTCGGGAAAGGGAGAGGATTCCCCCACAGAGATGCTGATGGAGGTGGGTAAGTGTCCAAGGGGTTTGTCACCAGGATGCCAGGCAGGCAGGGCTGCACTTGGCTTTGGCTCTCTTTCCGTGTCTCCTTCCTTTTCCATTCCTGTTTTTCCCTTTTATGCGGAAGCAGATGGCCCTGCGCGGAGCAAACGAGTGCCGCATGGATCACAGCACTCAAACTAAGACCGCGGGTAAACACTGGCCTAAGCTGCGCTTTGCTGGGACGTTAATCCATGAAGATATTAAAAGTTACCTGCCGCGTGTGCGTGTCATCCTGCAGAGCCGGGTCGCTGCTGCGAAGCGCCCCGCTGCGTCCGCCTCCATCCAGGGCCTCTTGTCCCACCGGGAGCAGGGCTCCGCGCTGCTCCTGCATCACGGGGGCAGCTCCAGCCCGGCAAATCCGTGAGCATTACCTGAAATCACCACCCCAAGCGATCTGCCCGTCCTCAAAGTGCCTCCCCAGCGTCCCCGCGCTGCCTCCCGGGCCGTTGCCATCGCTCTGCTCCTTTGCTCTAGGTGCAGCAGATGCCACGAAGTACAAGACGAGCAGAAACAGCAGTTTAATTATGCAAAGTGTTGCATATGGTCAACCTGGTCTGTGTAGCGCTCCAGGAAAACGAGCTGCTTTATGGCAGGATCAGGATGACTGCAGGGAATAATTATGGAGTTGGAAGCCAGAAGCAACCAGAGCAGTGAAAAAGCAAAATGTGAATTACAGTTTGGTATCTCCAATTGCTCCTGCAGTTTTATATAATTACATATATACTTAAACTCCTTATATATATACTTATATTATACTCATATATATACTCATATTTAGTTATATATAAGTATTTTTGTAGTTCAGGCTTTCTTTTATTAAATCAGCTGCTGCTGATTTTAGTGCATTGGTTTAAGGTGAGGACGCGACCTTGGAGGGGGATTGTGAAGAGCACGAGTTGGTGCCCACTTCTCCAAGGAGCGGAGCCGTCTCTCCGCAGGAGTCCGTGGGCTAAAGGTTCCTTATTTCAGGCCCCTCTAGCTGCAATCCTGCGGGATTCTGAGAGGGAACTGGGCAGGAGGCAGCCCCGCGTGCCGAGTCTCCAGCTCCAATTCCCTGTGCGCTGCTGGCTTTGTTAATCCCAGCATCTGACCTGAGCACACCTTGGACAACAGCCGGTGCGCGAGCCCGAGTGTGGCAGCCAGAGTCTAATTCGGTTTAAAAACGGAGAAGTGCGTTCTGCTCGGCTTACTGGGATCGCTGATTCTTGGAGGTTTGAACCGTGTCCATTTATTTCCTGGGTGTTTCGGGGTCGATCTGGAGGTGCCGAATGGCAGCACGTGCCCGACTCTTTGTTCTCATCTGGTGGGACGTCGGGCTACCAGGTCCCTTCTGCTAATGTGCTCTCTAATCTATTGTTTGGTTTATAAAATGACTGAATATAATAGAGATCTTTTTGTTTTGTTTTGTTTTGTTGAAACTGCATAAGGAAAAATATTTAAACTAATGCACAAAAGAATTTCTAAATCTGTGTTTAGTTTTTTTATTCTGCATTACAATGCAAAAAAAAAAAAATCTGTCCCTCTGTCTGACTAATGTTAGTTTGATGATTATACTAATATTAACTGCTTTACTTGAGTAAGCAAAGAAAAAGTAAAATACCAGTCAGACCAGCTGCTAATTCACAGAGTGTTGTACCATGGTTATTAAAAATACCCCAAAGATGTACCTTTGTGGTTCAGTCTTTTGAATTAGAAGCAGAATATTAATTTAGGCCTGAAGCATGATTAAACATTGTAAGGCCCCTTAAGAATTTTCACCAAATTTTCTTGGATTTCTCTTTATTGGGTCTTCCTCGACTGTGTTTAGCTCTGTAATTGCTTTGCTCCTTTGTTGATAGGTTAAAGCACAATGTGATTTTCTCCATGTCATAATATTTAAGAGGACGGTTCAATGTTCCGCATGTATGATGTGCAGCTGGGGCACGCCGAGGCATGCAGGGGGAGCGCGCTTCCTGCACCTTTTTTCTTTTTTCTTTTTTTTTCCTCCATTTTTTGCTTTTCTTGGTGTTTGTGGAAGGATGCACAAGGAAGCTGCAGGGTTTATCTCTCTGGGCCACAGGGTTTTATTTTACCAAAACACTAGCTCTGCAGCATGGAGGTTAACTGGAAGTTTGGGAGGAGCTTTCTAGAGCGCAGCTATTGGAGATTCCAACTGGAGGTGAAAAAGGGGGTAAGAAATTCCATTCGTTCCCTAGTCTCCAGTTTGGGGAATGCTGCCGTTCAAACGGGAACATTTCCGAGGTCCTCAGAGAGGCTCAATGCTCAGAGTGCTGTTGCGCCGAGGCAGGCGGTGCTCGGCACAGCGCGGGACCCCGGCGAGGAGCAGGATGCCGCAGGTGGAGCAGGACGCGGCGCTTCCGTGGAGCACCCATGGGTGTCAGGGAACCCATTGTGTCCCCTCCCCATAAAAGCAACGGTCCCAAGGGGCCCTGGGGACGAGGCAGCTGCCCCTGGCTCAGCCCTGCTCCCCGGGAGCGCAGCCCTTCCCAAACACCCCAGCGGAAGGCTGGGAATTAGCTCGCCAAGGAATGTGGCTGTGCCCTGTATTTTCCTTCAGAGAGAGAAGAAAAAGCATCATCCTAAAAAGGTGAGGTATGATAGTTTAAAATTTTAATGAGATTTTAACCATCCATATTCTCTTAGTCTCAGGGAGCAGGCCTCATTAACAATAATGAGGGATATGCGTGTATATCACTCCGTGATGCAGAATTGGTTTGAAAGGCCTAATATTTGGCTGTGGTTAGATAATTTATATATATCACTACTAAAACTCTAATATGTCAGCAAAAATGCCAACGTAGTTTTGAACTACCATTAGACAGAGATATTCAGACATATTGATATCATTAATCAGGAAGGTAATAATCTTTTTCTGCATGTGTCTATAAAGACCTCCATCTCCTCACAGTTTTTAAAGAGCAACTCTGTTTGCTAAAAACACTGTAATTTCCATTTTACATAATGCAGAAGGAAAAAAAGATTTGAGAAAAAGGCTTGTGCCACATCTGAGAAGTGCTCCCTCCATGTGGAAGAAGAGAGGGGCTACAGTTCTTGGTAAAAATCTAAAATGCGTTTTCTTATTTGAGCTTCTCCAACAGAAGCCGATACGAAGGGTGAAGCTAAGCTGCGAGGAAGGTGCTGGATGCTGCAAGTGGAAAGGTACCTTCAGAATAACGAATGAGCCAGCAGTTCATTAACAAATCATGATTTATGAAGATAGCAAGGACCAAAAAAGACCATATCTGAGGCACAGCGTAAGAAATTCCTTTATTCAAATCCCTGAAAAGGGAGGAAGGAACAAAAGATGAGGTTATTTACATTCAGAAGAAATTTAGAATCAAAAGAAAAAATGTTTTGAATCTGAAGATAGTGAAGTTTCTAAGCAATCAGGAGCCTAGCAAGGATCCAAGTGGGATGTTCTGCAGGATGTGGTGGTTACCTGTGCGGAGCATCAAGTTGCTGTGGAGGAAAAGGGCAGTGAACCCCACGGTGCAAATTGTCCAAACTGTTAATGAGAATTTCTATGAATTCTTTTGGAAGAGAAATATGAATATCTATATCTCTTATCTACATCTGTGCTAAGTAGACTTGGAGCGCAAAGTCAGGGGAAGGAGCTGGATGCCCTTTGTCATCATTGCCCGTTAATGAAGCAGAGCAGGCAGGTACCTGACTCTGCAGTGAAACTGGAGCCCTTCAGCTCCCGGGACGCGGCAGCTCTTGGTTGGGATTTGCAAGCAGTGGCCTTGCAAGGCAGCGGGGTTGATGCCTGCGGGCTTTGGGTCGCAGTCCCCAAAATACATTTCTTGGTATCAAAGCTATGCCCGTTCACTTCAAATGAGTGATTCCCTCCAAGTGCCCTGAGACATAATAGGCTGTTTAAAATGCAATTAATTGTTAATTAATTTTTTGTAATGTAATGTGATATACTCAATAGTGTAATTTGATCGTAACACTTGGTTCTCTCACTCAACTGCATTGGACCTCTTGCCTTCCTGCAGGTTGTCCAGCTCCCCAGACGTGCGATTCCTGTAAGCACAGAAGGAGAATCCTTGGCAATGCACACATGGAGGACTTGCTTATAAGGAACCCGCAGTTGAGAAACAAAAATCTCCAGAACTTTCAAAATACAAATCTGCATTGGTGATAAACCTCCTGGGCATCCACACCTCTCCCTTTTAGGCGGAGCGTGCGGTGCCACCCGTCACGCTCAGGAGTCACGGAGTCCTCCCTGCAGCTGGTACTCACACTTTGTTGGGAATCAAAGCAGCGAATTGCACGTGGGGGTAGGAGACCCGCTCTGGGAACGCGCGGCCACCACCTTAGCCCGGGCTTACTGCTGTTCACAGAATTCTGCCTCTCTCCATTGTGCTCTGAATAACTTCTCAGTATAGCAAGGAAATATTTTGCTGTCGCTGATGATTTGGGTCTAAATTTTCTTCCAAAAATTGTGTCTTAAATGAACTAAGTGAAATGCATAGAAATCCAGAAATCTATGCTCTAAAATCCTTCATATTGTTTGAATTCAGTATTTTAACAGAAAATGATTTTACATTCTTATATCGCTGGAAAGTAATCGCTGGAAAATAATCCTTACCAGTCTTGCTAGCATTACTCTTTTATTTCTTTTATTACCTTTTCCTCCCTCCTGATAGTCTAAACAGGAGGTAAACATTGTGGGAGGTTTAATCAGAGCTCTCGGGAGCTATTGAGGAGTGTGGAAGCTAAGCAGTGCAGCCGCTCCTGTAGCTTGAGGCAGTTGCTGGTAAAATAAGCATTGTATGAATATAATACTAATGTGATACTGAGTGTATGGCGGAAACAAGTAAATAATGTAGTTGTCTAGGATCATTCTTGTTTTAATTCTGATCCTGTATGTTTTATTTCTATCCTTTATTTCAGTGCAGTCCAATGACGAGTGCAAGTTTACTATGACTTTTCTCCCAGGAAAGTGAAGAAGAGACACCTACACCGCTTGAAGACTTGCAGCTACAGACTTGTTTGCTCTGGAAGATCCGCTAGTTTTTTACTGTTGCGCATTTAAATCTGGCAGTGTCGCTAGACGAGGCCACATTAATTGGCTGGAGGTTTTCAGGGCGCCTGTGCCACTCTGGGGGGCTTCCCTGCGTTTTGCAAGCTTTCCAAGGCAGCTTCGTGCCCTTGAGGGGAGCCCTAACTTGATAACTTGATTTGAGATTCCTACATTAACAACAAGTGTTATGAATAACAATATAGAGTAATTCCAGAAACTCACTATCTTCTTCTTCCTGCATTATCACTTTTCCATATGGGAACTGGAAAATCATTTTGAATGTGTAGAAGTAGATAAGTATTCTGGTCCTAGGCATCTTCTGGAGATGATTTGCAAAATGCTGAGGCTCAAATCACTCAATCTAATTGACTGGTAACAGTATGCCGCATCAGCATGATTATTTTTCGAGCTCTCTGTGCTCAGGTTGCTGCACAGACTGGACGGCGACATTCCTGCCACTTGGATTCGGGCCAGTGCCTGAGTCCAGTGTGTCCCTTGGAAGCGGCGTCCGCGGCTCCGCGGGAGGCTCCCAGCGGCACCACCGCCGCTCCCGGACCGGCTGTGCTCCCGCTCCGGGGGAAAGAGAGGAATTCTCCATGTGCTTGCAGAAAAGTCACTGGAAATTCAGGATCTCAGTGAGGTTATGAAATATAGATGCGATTTAAAAAAATAAGCATTGAAGTGATTCCGTTTTCTTTATTTTCCATCTCAGACTGCCATGGTAACAGCAGCTCTGGGATGTTTGGGGACAATCGGAGTTCATACAAATTAACAAATAAATAAAGCTTTGCACAATTCCAGGAGTGCCGCTTATGCCTTTTTTAAAGCATTTTTGTTTTCAAACGTGGAGAACTGTGACCTCTGGAAGTACCTCTGAAAGAAAGGTGATAGTAAAGATTTTATTTTGTCCCGTGGTGTGTTTACTCTGGCGCCTTGCTTTTCAATTTCCCTGTAAAGTTTGTGCAGGAGCGCATGTGAGCTCACACCCGCTTTATGAGCACACACAGCATCTGTAACCGTGCTCTGGCTTTAATAATTCCAAGTAATATGAAACCCTTGCTGGTATGGAAATCGGCTTGTCATTGGCAGTGTCTGCTTGCTAGATAGGGTGAAGAAATCTCATTTTTGGAAAAATAATCAAAGATTATCAGCTGCATCCAGGGTTTTTGGAGTCTCACAGAGTAGCAGCCTTCTCTCCCTGTATACACTTAAATTTCCCCCTTGACGTGCATATATAATGCTTAGATTAAAAATATTTTTGTAATTTTTGTGTAGGGCTCTGTTTACAAGTGTCTCACTTGCTGTTTTTCCCAAGGATGCTGGCGAGAGGAGGAGCCGCTGAAACCGATGCCGTATCAATTACCAGACAGAATGACAATACTGAAGGAAGGAGAGCAGCCCAAAACCACCTTGTCTCCTTGCCAGGTAGCTGTGCATGTGCTTCGGCCTCTCCTCCTCTTCAGGGTGCTGCTCTGTGATATATTTTTAATAACTTAGCATGTCAGTGTTTTGCTACCAAAAGAGGAGGTAGAATTCAGTTTAGGGATTGCCACCTAAATTGCTGCACAGAAACACAACAAGTGCACATATATTTGTCTGTATTAAAAAGGTCATCTATACAATATAATATACATAATGACACTAGATGCAGCTCTGTCCATATCATGGAGGAAAAATAAAAGAAAAAAAAATGCCACAAAATATACTTCCATATGAAATACTGTGACTGTCATGTTTTGGAGGTAAGACTAAAAGAGTTAAATAGCTCTTGATCTAATTAAGGTCCTCATGATCTAGTCTCTCTGCCCTTTGTAGTCTCTTCATATTTTTTTCCAATACTCTTATATAAATATAGATATAAAGCCTCCTGATTGGAATTCCTAGGGGGGAATTTTTGTGCAACTTCAGAGCAAATGTGGTTGACACTTGTTCTTTGTTGCCCTTGGGCTACTGTTTTGATCATTGACTGAACGGATTTATTCTTGTCAGCACCAGGAATTTTGCGCTCTTGTCATAAGGTAGTTTTACCATCCTTTCTCATGGGCGAGTGAATTACAACAACTCAGGTGCTTCATATTTCAACCCATTTGCCCCAAAAAAGGGGATGCCGGGAGATGGGGTAGGTAAAACCTGGAAGCTGAAACCAGCTTTCATTAAGCGGCGCTGGGAAACGCGCTGTGATTCAAGGACCTGATTTCTCCTCTTGCCTTGTAGGCAGAGGAAACTGAGCAAGAACAGTGACATAATTGGTACGGCGCTGGAGAAGCCTCGTTTTGATGAAGCAATTAGTGGTTGTTTCCTGATTGCTCTGGCTGGGCCGAGGAGGAGGTGACGGATATCACGTCAGCGCCTTCAGCCCCGCAGCCTCTCGGCGCTCCGAGACCTTCTGCCCTGGCGTGGGGCACCCGTGAAAGGTGCTTTCAGTTTTTTTAGAAAGTGTATTCCCGTCAGAGATTCTCAAGAAGGTTAAACATAAATTAGTCATAAAGCCAACAAAAGAGAGGAAGAGATGAGGCTGTGGCGATTATCATCCAAATTTCTGTGTTTTCAAGCTACTATTGTTTAATTAGGGGGGCAAAGAAAAAGAGCTAAGTTCTTACACTCTTTTATTAAAAAAATAAGAAAAAAATGAAACAACCCTTTGGAAAACATTGCCATTTATAACCTCGCACATTAGTGTGCAATGTGCTATGCAATGCTGCAGATCTGAGCAGCGTTTAAGACAACAAAGTGCTATTTGATAGTCTAGCCTTTCTGTGGAACAGCTCCTCTTCCTGCCTTTGATGTGCGGGTGGTTTATTTAATCAATTATTAATCAAAGTTAGGGCATTCTTCTTATATATTTAGGTATAAACTAAAAGATGCCTTTTCTTGCTTTCTTGTTTAAATAGCATGTGGAAATGCTTGCTTTTGAACACCAAGCACATAGTGGAGCTCTCCCGGCTCCAAGCGCTTGAGCAGCATGTTGTGTTCCTAGGCAAAAGCAGGAGGGAAAGGCGTTTTTTCCAAGTTCTGGGCACGCCGGGGCGCTTCCGCAGCCGCCCTCGCTGCAGCGCGAGGAAGGGCGGCCGCTTCCCTGCCCGGCGCCGAGCTGGCCGTGCAGCGGGGCCGCCCCGCGCTCCGAGCAGCTCCGGCGCTGGGGAGCGCTTGGCAGCTCAGCACAGGAAAAATGACTGCTCGGGCAGGCTCGGCGGCTGCTAATTAGCAGCAGCGAGCTGCGGGTAAGGACAGGCCATTTGAATGCGCGCAGGATTTTACAATAAGCGCCAGGCTGAAGGAAAGGGAGCGCAATGCTCCCGAGCTGACCCTGGTGGCAATCTAAGCTGCATATTGCAATAATCCTGTAAATTACTAGGCTTTTTTATACAGTAACTTGGAGTTAATTAGTAATTTAACATTCCTCTACGCTATTAAATGTCTTTCTTGCATTATATTATGTTGTTTCATGGGCCTACCTTAACACTAATGGGGTTTAGTTATATTTTCTCAAAACAGTAACAGTAAAATAAAACCGAGCTGGGAAATTAATTAGTTCTCTTTTGCCTGTGATTTAGCTGCGGGCAGCAGTCAAGCGGCGGCGCCGGGGCCCGGGCGATGCCCGGCGCCCGGAGCACGGGCCGGCGGCGTCACCAGCGCGCGCTTAGTGGTAAGTAACTGAATGGTGCAGCCTTGCGTGCAGCTTCGCGTGCAGCTTCGCCTGCACCACCTTGTGCCCCGTTTCCTGCACCTCGCCTCTCTCTGGCTCTTCTGGGCCGCTGCAGGGAAGCGGAGGCTAATTAGAGCCACCAGCGGTGATGAGACGTGTGAGCTGAGCGAAAGTTTCGGGTAGAATTACGCAGGGCATCAGGTGAAGGCGGCTCTTCCACATTAATCCAACACAAATTAAAAGTTGGAGGCCTCTTCCTCCCCTTTCTCACTCAAGAGTTCTCTCTTCAGCTGCCGCGCCGGCGGGCGCTCGTGTTGCCCGGGCAGGTTCCTTGCAGGCTGCTCGCGGGCCGCGGCGGCGGGAGCTGGCGGGAGGTCTCGGGAGCACCCCGGGTGCAGGGCTGCGCGCTCCGGAGGGCTGCGCTCCGCTCAAAACCCTCGCCCAGGGCTCCGTCCCCAGGGGCTGCGGTGCCAGGAGCGCCGCTACCATTTAAAGCCCCATTCTTTGCAGCTGGATTTGAGCATTCCATAAAAAATTCATCCGCGCTTTAAGAGATTTCTGCTTTTCTGTCCTCTCCATTGTTAGACAAATTGAAGTGTGCACTCTGAAGGAGTGTGGCCGTGAACTGAGAATTTATTTACTCATTCGATTCTAATATTGAGAGATTCTGCTCTGCCCGTTCAAAGGGTAGAGCAACAATGCGCGTGACACCGGGTCAGCGGCACTTCAGAGCTACCTGCCAGATAGGATTGTTCTGCTGGCAGATAGGAAGGCACTGAAACCTCTTTTTCTCATCAATGTCTATTATGATTGATGGCTCTATGGTCACACTGAATATGCCCTTTTTAAATAATTCACAATGTCATCATCATAGTACTAGTTTATAACTAGCCTGTTATTTTTACCTTTGTTCATTCACTAACCGGAGATCCGATAAATTAAGTACAGTGCATTTTGGTAGCATAAGAGCTGATAGAAACATATCTTTTTCTTTGCTTTCTTTTTTTTTTTCTTTTTTTTTTTTTTCTTTTTAAGGCAAAAGCTTCTTACATACAGTTGCAAAGATTTTTTTTTTTTAAGCCACAAGCTCCGGTTATGATAATTCATTAAAAAACAGCTTACCAAATCAATATGTCCTCGTTGATGATGTTAATTAAAATATAAACACACTAGCAAAATAAAGCAGCTCCCTTCCCTCAGCATGGACTCAGGTTCATCTATCATGCCGCGCGCGGGGAGGATGTGTTTTAGACATAATAAATGCGGATTGCAAGTTCGGGATGAGAACTGGTCATTAACCCACGTCGAATATTATTCCTTGAGTGCACTGGAAATAGTTCAAACAGAGGGAGCTCAAATTGGCTATCAGAATTATTTTAACAGTGATTAATGAATAAAATATTTAATAGTAAACTTTGCAAATCAGATTTTATTTGTTTGACTTTGAAATAAAGGCTTAGTTGTGTTGAGTTTGTATCATCTCTCTGTTAACTGCAGAGTGCTGCTAGAAAGGGCTAGAGTAGCCACGGCTGTGTGTTTGCAGAGTCCCTTTGGTTAGAAAGCTGCAGGCAGATCCTGCCTTGCGCTGCTGGCGCCTCCGGTGCTCGAGCGCGGCCAACATGCTACCCCACGTCCCAGCGCTCCCCACCTGCACAAGCGTTCCCAGGACTATGAGTGCAAAGCCCATAGATCCTGGGACTGCAGAAATAGCTAATACAAGCGGAGCTTAACCTCTATGGAAGTGTTTTCTCCTTAGATTTGTCCACTGACCTGGTACCCCTCCGAGGAGTGGGAGCTGGAGGAGCCTGGGCATGCACAGACATGTGTCTTAATTAGCGACAGGCCCCAGAATCGATAGATTTAGTCTTTTTTATGCACCTGGTGCTGCAGGAGGCTGCCCGATTCAGGAGATTTTGTCACTGCAGACTCCTCGTTTTACTAAGCGCATAAGCGCTGCTTTCCAGGGAATGTGCTCGGATCTCTACCCCTTACGGACTGCTGCTTGTCAGTAACGGGCAATGGGCCATTCACTCCTATCCAACATAAATGTCCGTGCCATTTTTTTCTTTTTTTTCTTAACTTTTTGTTTTTTTCCTAATGTCAGAAACAAGTGATTTCTTCCCAGATCTGCATTTGGGAGATCCAGTGGTGGCAGCTCCTGGGATTGGGCTGTCGAGGCAGCCGCTCGCCTCCCTCCACGACGTGATGCTGGTAATTAATGCAAAGGCAAGTTCCCCACTAACTGTGACAAGCGGGAAAGCTGTGAATTTGGAGATAAGAGCGGAGGGTCACCCTCTATTTGTACGTGGGTTATCTAATGATAATGAGCACTTACAGGCAACAGCATCAGGAAAGAAAATAGGAAGGTACAAGAACCCCAGAGTAACTGGGGTTTCCCACACAAATAAGATGCACTCAGCAAAAGAATTCCCTTCTGCAGAAGCTATTAGGAATTTGGGGTCTGCTCTTTGCAGAGTCTGGTGTAACAGGGGGAGAATGCAAAAAATAGCACCAAGCACTGGGAGCATGTTCTTGTTTCATTGTATTTCATAAAAAAAATGCAGGAGGGATAATATATCTGTTAGTCTCTTCCATTAAAAAAAAATCATTGTATTTTCTCTTTTTAATGTTTTTTCTTTTTTAGTATTTAGAGACTGTTTTTCAGTAAACATTTCCAATTTTGTGCAGTATAAGCTTGAACTCTTGGAGCTGGACACGTAAGTAAAGGAATTATTTACTGTCACCTTGCAGTGTCCAGAGTTTGGCAATTCTTCCTCCTATTCCCAGGCAAAGACAGGAATTAGGGAGTAAAAGTGTGATAGGGCAAAAAGAGTTGATTTTCCAGGGGCAGAAATGCAGCAGGTGAATCGGTGACCCGGTGGCAGGTGGCAGCAGTAGTAGCATTAGCTTTGAAATATCGCTAGGGACTTTTCTGTAGCTAGAAAAGGTTTCGCACAAAGGATGCGGTGCTGGCAGCTGCTTCCCGCCCGAGCTCGTCCTTGGGGCTCGGTGCCTCCTTGTTCTGCTCCCTGGGGACGTCCACGGGGGCTCTGCATGGGACAGGGACGGGCTGGCTGCAAGAGGAAAACACCGGCTAGAAAATGTGGGATGATCAGGAATAGAGAGCAGGGGGTAGAGAAGCCCCAAAAATGCTGCCTTTCCAATAGCGGTGTTTTCTGTTTACCCCTGCAGCAGAAATCCTTCAGTTGGCACCCAAAATAGCAGGGCAAAGGCGCGGGCTGGGGCTGAGGGCAGAACGTCCCGTGCCCGGAGCCGCCTCCTTGCTGCCCGCGGCCGCAGCACCTCCGCGGACGCCCTCGCTTCGTGGAAATTATAATTATTTTGATTTTTGTCCGCAGACAGCTTGAAATGTTGCAAAACTCTGCAGGTGCTCCCTGCTCGAACAAAACCGCGGAGCAGATGGCGCAAGGTACAGGCCAGCTCAGGGGATTAAGCGCAAGGCTTTTGAAATTTAAAATTAAAGCTGGGCGATCTTGGGAAAATGTGCCTGCCAAACAAGCCTGCTTGGAAAAAAAAAAGTTCTCCAAGTTCTCCATGCAAGCTGATTTAAATTCAAATGAGGCCAAAATTGGGCACTTAAAAAGTGCTTAAGAGAGGATTAAAAATCTCTGGTTGCGGGGGCCGGGCGGAAAGCGGTGCACGTGAATGACTCGTGGTGGCGGGGAGATGCTTTGGCGTCCAGAGGGACGTTTTCCCGGGGTTCTGCAGGCAGCGCCGCGCGGGAGGTGCCCGGTGCCCTGCCCGCCCGCTCGGGTGCTCCTGAATCCGCGGCTCCTCGCGGGGCCGGCGCGGCCGCGCTCGCTGTTTTGATGCGGCTCTGAAAGGCGGCGTGATTAAAGTAATTGAAAGAATCTCTCTCTTCTTTCCCCCTCACATCCCTGTCTCATCTTGTCATATTAAAGGTTTTTAAGGGCTTTAATGAGGTATACGGGCGCCGGAGACGGCAGAGAGCAACCCTGTCCACAGCCGGACACTTGACGGGCGATGATGCCTTTGGCAGGTACAGGCTGGCAAGCTGAACCGATATAAATTAACTAGAAAAGGTTAAATTAGAGTAAAATGAGGATTGCAGACAAATCTGGGAGGCACCGTGGCTGCCGCGGCTGCGCTCGGTCCCCGCGGCGGGCGCCCTGGCGTGGGGCCGCTCGTGTTGCAGTGGGTGCTGCGCTGTGGGTGAGCGCGACGTGCCGTGCACGGGCAGTGCTGGTGGCCTCAGTGCTGCTCCTGGAGAAGTCAGTATGTAGGTGAAGCCTTGGATATGTGCACCCTTGCAGCTCATCATCCAGAGCATCTCTGAGGAGGGCAGAGCTGTTGGTGTGCCCGCCTGCGGGTCCCCCTGCCCAAAATGCACCAGGCCCTGCTCCAAGGGAGCGACTTGTGCTCTAGGAGCCCTGTGCAGAGCTGCAAGTGAGTGGCTCATGCTCTGGGAGCCCCGTGCGGTGCTGCAAGTGAGCATCTTGCTCCACAGGAATCCCATGCAGTGCTGCAAGCAAGTGGCTCGTGCTCTGGGAGCCCCATGCAGCGCTGCAAGTGAGTGGCTCATGCTCTGGGAGCCCCATGCAGCGCCGCAAGCGAGCGTCTTGCTCCACGGGAACGCCACGCGGCGCTGGCAGCGAGCGGCCGGTGCAGCGGCAGGGACAGGGCGCGTGCCGGCCGCGAGCGCGTGTCCCCAGGGGCAGCGCCGGGGCGCAGCGCGCGGCGCAGCGAGGTGCGTGCGAGCCCCGGGCTGCCCTGCAGCAGGACGGCCCTGGCCCAGCGCCGGGCCCGGCGCTGCCCACAGGTGCGACTCGTGAATCAGGGCGGTGTTGGCTGGCAGGAAGGGAAGCGCTGCCCCAGGTTTGCTCCAGGTTCCTGCGAGCAGCCACAAGTGTTTTTGCTTAACCCCGTCTCCTGCAGGCCTTGCTCGTGGCTGGAGCTGCTGCGGGACCTCTCCTCGCTCGGAGGGGCACCGCTCGTCTCGCGGAGCTGGAGCAGGGCAGGAGGGAGCCCGCGACCCAGACGGCGCTGGAGAGACGGTGATTAACACTGCAGCAAGTTAAGAAAGGAAAGGCAGGTAGGGACAGGGGGACAGGGTGTTTGGTGCAGGGTGTTTGGTGCAGACAAGTGGCACCAGCTCATTTTAGCACCCCTGCGTAGCATGCGGCTGCCCCGGCCGCCCACCCTTCCTGCCCCACTGCACAGCCTGTACCTTTGGGGAGCCCCACAGTGCACGAGTCTGGCTCTGGAGCAAGGGCTGGCGACTGCCCACGGGCCCCGCCGTGACGGGGCTGCAGCAGCGGAGCCGTGGGGCAGCGCTGGGAGAGGGGCCGGCAGCGCTGAGCCCTCTGCACCCTCCGGCCCTCTCTCCGTGTTCCTGTCATACAGCGGCCAAAAGCGGCTGCTTTCTGCTTTCTTTCTGGCACCACTAATCCTCCCCGGCCACAACAGGGCACTTTTATTGCTGGGTTTGACCTATTTGCATTTTTAAGTAAAAACCTGAGCCAAAACGTAATCTGGAAAAAAAGAACTAAAGAAGAAAAGCACAGAAAGGGCACAGCGAGGCTTGGCCAGCGCGTTCCTGCGCGCCCTGCAGCGCGCCAGGCTCCCGTGGCCGGAGCGGCGGGAGCCTCCGTGCGAACAGGACCCTCGCGAGGCAGCTCCTTGCGGCTCCTTCTCCTCTCCCTTTGGAGGAAGGCACCTCTGTAGCAGTCACCTTTGGGGATTTGCATGTGGAGGCGCCGCTGGGGCGGTGCCGCCGGCGCGCGGCGGGACGCAGGGATGTGTCGCTGTGCACTGACCGTCCGGACTCGCTCCAGAACTGGCACCAACCTGCCCGCAGCGGGACGGGGCTTTTGGTGCTGGCTTCCCAACTGTAAGAATGGAATGAGGAATATATCTCCAGATGCGGCTATCAGTAGGCAGGCATGTACACATGCACAGATACATGTGTTTGTATATATATATATATAAAAAATATATATATTTTTTATGTATATATGTATGTGTATATATATATTAAAAAAAAAAAAATTAAGAAAGTTTTCCGCGAAGGGCAGTCTCCAGAGCCGCGTATCCCTGCAGGCCCTGCTCCCTCCACGACTTCCCAGAGCAGCCGGCACATGTCAGAAGCAGGAGAAAAAAAGTGGTTTTCAGGGCCCTCTTTTCTTGTCTTGTGCAGGAGAAGGGAGGAGAGCTGAGAGCCGCGGTGCTTCCTCCTGGGAAGCTCCTGTGTCCTTACTCATCCCCAGTGAGAGGGGCAATGCAGCTGGAGATCCTGGATGTGCTGGGAACAGGAGATGCACAGGGTGTGCGGAATGTGCTAGGGATGTGGGATGCACTGGATACAGGACACGTGCAAGGGTGTGCAGGATGCGCTAGGGATTTGGGATGCACTGGATGTGCGGGATGCAGGACGCATGCAAGAGGTGCAGGATGCGCTAGGGATGCGGGATGTAGGGGATGTGCAGGACGGAGCTGCGGGAGCCCCCAGCTCGCGGTACGTGCGGACACGGGGCTCGGAGCGGGAACTCCGCGTGCTCCGCTTGGCCACGGCTGCTGTGAACCCCCCCTGCCCCCCGCCTGGGCACCAGCTTTTATTGTGTTTGCTGAATTTGAATGCTTTGGGGGAAATGGTGTTGATGGGGGGTTTTTCAGGCAAAGTAGCTCTGTTTTAATAGACAACTAACTCTGTTGCATCCTTTAGCCATAAATCCCCACGGCGACTGCATTTCCTTGCTAATGGAAATAAAAGGTGAGAACTAAAAATAATAATAAAAATACTTCAGGTGTCTACACTTGAATTCAATTAATGCCTCCGTCTTAGTCTAGCAAACACTTGAGAGCAACGCAGTAAGAGAAAATACAGGTATAAGTGCCCCAACAAAGTGGTCAGCGAGGTAGATCGCTGCCTCGCTATGGAAACGCTCAGAAATGAAATTGCCACTTTTATTTTCTCCACTTGCATTAGCTCTGCTTGCCTTAAGAGCATGTAAATAATATGGGCACGTGCGGGTGGCCTGGGTGGTGTCGGAGGCGCGGGGCGGCGGGACCCCTCGCGCCGGCGCCGCCTCCCGCGCCCCGGCGGCTCCGGCGCATTTACATTGCCTGGTTTAAGCGCAAATCCCCGGGGACGAGTTAGAAAATGCTTCAGTGCCTTTAAAAATAGCGTGCCGCTTGAGCGGCGGCCGCCGGCCTGCGCGCTGCTTCTGTGCGTGTTGTTCTGTGTATTTAATGCTCGGGAGCCGGGCGCCCGAGCGGGCTGTGCCATGGGGCAGAGCCCAGCGCGGCCCCGGGGCTGCCCTCCGCCGCCTCCCTCGCCCCCAGAGCCTGTGCTCTGAAAAAATGAAAACCTTGCACAGGTTTTCCTTTAGAAAATGCCGTTTTCACTTAGAAAATGCCCTTTTCTTGTGAGAACCACCCGTGTTATGTGTGTTTGCTACCGGGAAGCAACGGAAAAGGGGAAGCTGCTCTGTCCCAGGAGGCACCTTTGGGCTTCAGGTACTCACGGGAGCCCCGAATCCGTGGGGATCTTTTTATTAGATTTTTTTTGGATTTTTACTTTTAATTGCACTAATTCTCCTAATATTTTAATTGAGGAAAATCATTTTGTTTTCAAAGTAGGAGTTTATTCCAACAGAGTCATCAAAGGGCTGCTAACGTTAGTTTTGCCAGTATTCTGCAGAATGAGGAATGTCATCGGTTCTGTTTCCCTAAGGCCGGACCCGGCTGCCGCGGGCGGCAGCAGCAGCGGAGACAGAGAGGTCTCCGTGTGAGCGTACGGATGTGCGGCTGCATGTACACATATAGGGGTGTGTGTGTAAATATACATGTACACACATGCACACAGATGCAAACTGTATTTATATATTTATATTTTACAATTTTTATATATTACAATTTTTTACAAGATTTTATATCTAGATTTATATTTTACGATTTTTATAACTATTTTTCTATCTTATACATGTATCAATCATGCACTTGATTTTCATCAGGTAAATGCATGTTAACAGTTAGCAAGAAAAATACCTAAATATCACTGCAATGCTTTTTTGCCGCTCCCGGCTGTGATTATTTTGGTGCTGGTCATTGTGCAGCGGGGACGTGACCCTCGGGAGAGCAGCTGGCCTGGGATTTTTCTCTCCCGTGCACAAAGCAGCAGTCGGTACCGCTGCAGGTTTGGTTGCCCCCACCTTGTTCCGAGCCCCTGCGTAGTGAGGGGTTTCAGTAGCCTCTGCAACCCAGACCTGCTAAAAAGCATTTGGAAAAATTAAAGTACTTACGCACTTGCACCCCTTCACCACCACTGAGGTGTTAAAATAATTTATTCCCTTATATTAACGAGGGCTTGATGCTTCAGAAGATGATTTGCCATGTAATTCTGTTAAACCTGAAAGTGTAGCACGTTTCCTTGATAATGCCATTAATACATCAAGAGTAAATAAACTGTTCCGTGGTGGGCACGTTAATTATCGCCTTGGCCTGGCGCTGCTCGGAAGCGGGAGTAGCTGAGCGTGTTGGCGAGCGGGAAGCACGCAGCAACTTGCCTGCGCTCGGGAAAACCCTCCTTGTCCCTATTTTACTTGTTAAAAGGTTCTGGGAAGGGAGGCTCGTGCACGCCGCGTGCCCCTTCCTCGCCGACCCAAACCCGCCGGCGTCACGGAGCCCCTCGGCGCCGTGCTGGAGCACGCCGTGCTGCCGAGAGGCAAGTGATGTTTATATATTTATATACAACTGCATCGTGAGGCAGGTTATGTCACCTCCCCTTCTCACAGTGTATTGAAGTAGAAGTTTCTTTCGGGTCCGTAACAAAAATCTCTCTTTTCTCCTCGTTTCCGCTGCGAGGCGGCAGCTGCAGCCCGGGGTCGCGCTGCCTGCGCCCCGCTCTCCAGGTGCATGCGGGCACGTGCGGCGCGGCCGCCTCGTTTGGTGCCCTGTGCCTCCGTGCAGCCGCCCTGCAGCGCGGGGTGCCCGTGCCAAGGGGCAGTGCTGCACTCGTGCACCGCAGCGTTGGTGCCTCTGGGCTCTGCGGCCGCGAGCGCGGCACTGGCGCCCGGCCCGCTGCGGCTCGCACCCGCGCCTGCAGCTCTCCCGCTCCTTTGAAGGACCTTCCTGATGAATTCTGCTGCGAACCGTTTTGTTAATTCGATTGATTTTTTCGCTTTTTAGTATGGACTGACATAAAGGCTGGCGGGGTCCCGGGGGCGGCGGGCTGCTTTGAAGTGCTGAGCTCCGGGCGCGCGCTCCGCTCCCCTCCGTGTCCCCGCGGCTCGGAGCGCGCCCGGGCTGCCGGCACCACCTTCCTCCCCTCCTCTCCCTCACCTCGCGGCTTCTGAGGGAGACGTTTCTCCATCAGGCATCGCCGTGTGGTGGGTGCTTTTTCCCCAGTCCCTCTATTGGTGCCGGGATATTTTAAGTGGAAAGAAAGGCCAGCAAAGGGAAGGCTGATCCCACCACCATGGAACTGCTCTTCCAACGTATTTTCCACCCTAATAAACCCTGGCCGTCGTTTCTTGCTGCTGCTCCGCGGGTGGGAAGGTGAGGAGAGCCCTTGCTGAGGCTCGGTGGGTCCGTGTGCTGCCCTGGCGCGCTGCGGGCGCTGCCACCCCGGGGGGTCCGTCCTTTTGGGTGCGGATGCAGAACATGGGGGAAGGAGGCTGTTCTGCCCCGGGCGGCACAGGGGGGTGGTTAGGTCCTCATCCTGCCCTGGGATGTGGGCCGTGCTGCCCGCGGCTTCCCGGCGCCACGGCTTCCTAGAACAGAGCTTTTGGAACCAGAGGTGCCGTGAAAAGCAGAGGGGTTTTGTGGCAGAAGGTGCCAGAATTTCATTTTTTGCCATCGTCAGTATCTTTTTAGCCGTCGGCACAAACACAAGAGGTGCAGGAGCAGTGGGAAGGTGTCACTGTCCCCTCCTGCCATGCCAGAAATCCCAGAGCTGCTGGGATTTGGAGTGACATGGATGCCCTCACAGAGCATGGTGTCTTCATGGAATGAGATGTCCTCCTGGAGCATGGTGTCCTCCTGGAGCATAGTGTCCTTATGGAATGAGATGTCCTCCTGGAGCATGGTGTCCTCCTGGAGCATGGTGTCCTTATGGAATGAGATGTTCTCATGGAGCATGGTGTCCTGGAGCATGATGTCCTCATGGACTGAGATGTTCTCATGGAGCATGCTGTCTTCTTGGAGTGTGGTGTCCTCATGGAATGAGATATTGTCATGGAGTAGGGTGTCCTCACAGAGCAAGATGTCTTTTTGGAGCACGGCATTCTCATGGAGCAGGAGGTCCTCATGGAGTGAGATGTCCTCATGGAGTGCGGCATCCTAAGCTGTAATGTTTTTGATACTCCAGTTGCAATCGAAGCTCATGCCTGGGTTTATTCTGAGCCTGAATATAAAATTCAGGCCAGTTCTTACTTTATGTCAATTGGTTCTTATCTTCCTAATCTGAAACTTCAATGTTTGCCCACAGAATCAGCGGCTGCTGCGAAAGGCCTCGTGCTTCAGCAGGTGGCGGTGGGAATTTTACTTCCAATTTCGGTGGAAGCAGGAGAAAGCTGTACAACCTTAATCTCCGATCAAGACATAATCTAGGCCCAGCTAGGTGCTCAGCGCGTGTTTGCCACAAAAATGGATAAACAGAGGGTTGGCCAAAATAGCCGAATCTTCCTGTGCTGCTGGGACGTGCGAGGGAGCCCCTGTGCTTTGCTTCTTACCAGCTTTCTTCTGAACCTCACCCGGGAAAATAGCAATGAGCTCTAAGGCTAAGTGATGTCATTTGCTCATTTTTATACTGCAATATTTATAATATGCAATTACATTTTTAAAAGATTGCTTTGCTGCAAAATTACTTATATTTGAGATTTTTAAAAGGAATCATCCGTTTTAACAGCAAAGCATACATTATAAATATTCACTGTAATACATGTGAAAAGGTGGTTCCTCAGCTGGTATCGCCTTCGAAATAAAAGTAGGTATGGAAATATTTCCATTTTGGCAAAACTAAAACCATTTGATCCATAGTAATATCACACTGCACCGAAAATTTAAATAATAATAAATATTGCTTGCTGAACAACGCTTGCAAGGGTGCCGCCAGGATCCTCACCACAGTTAATAAAGTAGTCACAAATGATTCTGCCCACTTTTGTCCCAAAGAGGATCATATTTAATGCTCCATTTAATTTGCTCAAATGTCAGGGAACATCAAAAGGGGAAATTTATTGTATTAGTCACTGAAAGAGATATAGTAGGAGCATCATGCTATCTAAAGATGATTAATAAAAATAGCTATTGATTTTGCAAAGTCAATAAATCCAGCTGTTGGGATGGCGGCGGGAGTCGGGCCCGGTGCTGCCCGGGGGGCTGCTGCTCCCGGGATCCCGTGGCGGCTCCCGTGGGGAGGAGCCCTGGGACGCGCCGTTCTTCACGCAGCGCTCTCGGGAGCCCGCGCAGGTCAGCGCGGGGCGTCCCCGGGGCAAAGCTCCCACCGACTCCAGCGCGCTCCGTGTTCTCCCAGGCACGTGTGTCAGCACGCGGATCTTCTTGCCTAATTCGTTTTCTCTTTTCTTTCTTTTTCTGATTTTTCAGCAATTGGAGGAAATCCAGGATTTGGGCGTGTTTGCTGGCCGCGAGGTGTTCCCGTGTCCCCGGGGCGAGCCTGGGCGCAGGGGATGCAGCGCATGGAGGCACCCGCTGCCTCGGGGGCAAGAAGCCCCGTGGGTGCTGAGCAGAGGGAGGCAGCACCACGGCTTCAGGTGGCTCCAATTTTCTGGGTTTTTTTTTTTTTCCCATTGCTTTTTGACATTTTGCATCAAATCGCTCTGCTTGAAATGGTTCACATTTTCTTTTCTTGCTGATGCATTTTGTCATCTATTGCATCTTCACATTTTGAAGGTGTTTTTCTTCCTCCCTTCTTCCCTTCCTCCCGAGAACATCACTCATCCCAAGAGCCGGGCCCTGCGCCCGGCAGCGGCAGGTGACGGGTTGGGAGCTGCCGCGAGCTCACCCGAAGTTTACGAGCTCTTTAAAATATCCATTAAGTCTTCACTCTTTCCCTGCTCATTACTTGACATTATAATTTAAGTACGGCCATTCCAGTCTGGTTGGAGGTCTTTTTCCTTTTCTCTTCTCTTTGGAGCAAGCTCGGGCGCTGCAAGCGCGTGCTGCTCCGGGGAGGCGCCTGGGCTCCTCGCCACGGTGCAGCCGGGCCGGCCGCCGCGGAGCCCGGAGTGTCCTGCACCCTGTGCTCCCAGCGCTGCTCCCTGCAAAGCGGCTCTGTGTGCTGCACCCGACCTTTGCAAAGTGCAAGACTTACCCACTCTTCCTATTTCTTTCCATTTTCCTTATTCTTTTTCTCTTTTTTTTTGCATTTCTCTTTTTTTCCCCTTCTTTTTCTCTTTTCCTTTTTTCCCTTTTTCTATTTCTCTTTTCTTCCTGTTTCCAGCTTTTTGTACATTTTGCATCCTAAGGGCTGAGCAATTCTTCCTTGCAGCCCGTGCCCTGGGCGGCGCGGGGAGCGCTCTCATTCACCGGCGCTCAGCCACACAACACCGGTGTCTGGCTAACTTTAAAACTGGAGATATTAATTATGGAGCAGCGAGAGGATCTTACCTTAATAGTGACGTTGAGGCAGATAGCCATATTTATCTTAAAGCACCCCAGAGCAAGGCGGCCGGGGGGGCGGCGGGTGCCTTTGCGACCATATTTATCATGTAAATAGCTCAGAAAAGGAGAGCACCGGTTACATGGGTAAAGTACAAAAAATGTGTGCATTTCACTATTTTGTAAATGCCAGGGAGATGCAGCCTCCGCTAGAGTTAACGGTGCGGCACTTTTGTGTTCAGCAGCATGAATCATTAATCATGAGGCAGGCCATATTCTTGTACTGCTTCTGCTTTCATTACTTGGCCTAATTAAACAGTTCTCTGAACTGGAATCTCAGATTCCTCTGTTACAGATTATCATTAATTATGGTGAAAGTGCTCAGAGATGTTGGACTCAATTATATTCTGCTCAACTCTGGCACGCCGTGATTCATTGCCGGGGCGGCTCTGCAGATGTACTCCCTTCTTATCTCGCACTCCCACTTTGGCAAATTGGGCCCCGCCAGCCGGAGCGCCCGGCCTTGTGTGCCGCCTTTCCATCAGGGCCCGGCGGCGCCGCGCGCGCCAATTAAGGCGGCTGGCGCGCGAGCGAGAGGGCAGCGCGGGGCTGCGCGCCCCGGCCTCGCTGCACGCTGGTGAGGGGCAGCGCCGCTGCCGAGCCCTGCACGCTGCAGCTGAGCCCTGCATGCTGCTGCTGAGTGCTGCATGCTGCAGCTGAGCCCTGCATGCTGCTGCCACCCCTGCATGCTGCAGCTGAGCCCTGCATGCTGCTGCCAAGCCCTGCATGCTGCAGCTGAGCCCTGCATGTGCTGCAGCCGAGCCCTGCATGTGCTGCTGCGGCCTCGCCTGGCGCCGGGATGCTCGCCGCACCGGGGCAGCCGGCACGCCGCTCGCATACAGGCTGCGGTGACACCTCTTGCTCCTGCCAAGCTGCCTTTAATAAAGTGACGTAAAGGCAGTTTTGCCACCATGCCAAAAGTTTGAAACAAGGAGCGTCACGAAGAGAAAAATAGGATCTGAAAGGAATCTGTGCTGCAAAAATAGAAAAGTTTTTTTCTATTCTTGCTCCTCGCGGGCTCAGGCTTCCCGCGGAGCAGCGTGCTCGCTGAGGAGCTGCAGGGAGGATGGCGCCAGCGAGGTCCCTGTGCGCCCAGTTGGAGCGGCTTGTGGAGCGCAGTGCTCGCAGGGGCCTGTGCAGGACCCTGCTGCCTGGCAGGGGCTGCAGCACCGGGGCTCGGTGCAGCGCGCGGGCATGGGCGCATCCCACGGGAGCGCCCGGCCGGCACCTTCCCTGGCACACGTGTGGAGCTCGGGCGCAGCTGCGCACAGAGCCAGATAGATTGCCCGCAGGATTGCCTCTACCGTGGCACCACGGGAGCGATCACGGGCTGCGGTGAGCGCGGCTTGCAGGAGAGCACCGGTGCGAGGAGGGTTTGGAATGCAGCATGCGGCGGCTCCGTGCTTGCGCCCGCTCGCTGCTACCTGGGCGCTGGTTCCTGTGCAGTGCGCGGGCGGCTGCTCCGTGTGCGATGCGCGGGGACGTCGCTGCAGGCGCTGCAGGGCTGCAGGGTCGCACGGCGGTGCCGCGGGCTGCGCGCGCAGGGGCTGCCCTGGCCCCTGGGCAGCGCCGCTCGCCCGCGCGCGCGGGGCTCCCGCTCTCCCTGCCGCGTGCAGCCTTTCATATATATGAAAATCAGAGCCCGTATCTCCGCATATGTGCCTTGGTAATGCGCTTTTGACAGATGGTGAGCTAGATAAATCTAGCTGCTCGCTGTCGAAAGCCTTGGCTTGCCTCGCGCTGCAGAAACCCGCTTGCAACCGCCCTTGTGCTCTGTTTTTTTAGCTATACATGCCTCTGTGTTTTACCCCCCGGCCTGCCTTTGTTTTTATTTTCCCTGCAGCTGCCGAGTGTTTCCATCCCTGATTTCTGCATGCACATTGTAGCTGAGCTCTTACTTCCTTTTTTTCTTTTTTCCCAATTTTTTCCCTTTTTCCCCCTTTCTCCCACCTGCCCTCCTTGCTCTCGGCTTGGCGCGCGGCGGCCGGGCCCTTCCGGAGCCTCCGGCGGAGCCGCCGCCTCCCCGGCGCTCCAGCAGCCCAGACAGGCTGCTCATTGGAAATGTAATACACTGCTGCCATGTCACAGGTCAGCTGGCAAATGGCAATCTGAATTTTAAAAGGAATATGAATAAAATTCTGTTTTATTTTGAAAATGAACTTTGTGCCCTCCATCATGAATCCAATATATGTCTTAATCTTCTGTGCTCTTGAAGCCTGCGGCTCCTGGCGGAGTCCTTTGACTCCTGAACCTAATAAGGGAAGCGGTTGTTTTCTCATCGCGCCGTGGCTTTAGGCGGCGGAAACAAACAGGCCCCGCTCCAGAGGTAATTGGCAGAGCCCAAGAACACGCGCGCCCGCGTTTCGGCTCTGCGGCGGCGCGCCGATGTGTGCTTTAAGGTTGCATTAAGTGCTGCACCGCTGGAAAAGCGCCGGCAGCGCTGGGAATGCGGGGCTGCTGCTCCTGCCCAACGGTGTTCCCGTGGCTGGCATTCCTGCAGATGGCATTCTTGCGGATGGTGTTCCTACGGATGGCATTCATGCGAATGGCATTTGTGTGGACGGCATTCCTGTGGATGGCATTCCCGTGGCTAGCATTCCCATGGCTGGCATTCCTGCAGATGGCATTCTTGGGGATGACTTTCCCGTAGCTGGCATTCCTGCGGATGGCATTCTTGGGGATGGCGTTCATGTGGATGGCATTCTTGTAGATGGCATTCCCAGGGCTGGCATACCCATGGCTGGCATTCCTGCAGATGGCATTCCTGCGGATGGCGTTCCCGCAGTGGCGTTGGTGCCAGCACTCCCATGGCCGATGCCTCTGCAGCTGGTGCTCTTGCAGCTGACATTCCCACAGCCAGCGCTTCCATGGCCAGCAGCCCCATGACCATCTGGCATTCCTGTTGCCCGTGTTCCCACAGCTGCCATTCCTATGATTGTCTGGTATTCCCCTGGATGATGTTCCACAGGCAGCATTCCCACGTCTGCGTGGTGCCGGCTGCTCCAGTGGGCTCCAGCCCCGGCAGCACCACCAGCATTCCCAGGAGCAGCAGCCCCGTTCCTGCACACTGGGACCTGCCGCCGCTCCCGCGGCCAGGCCGGGTGATCCCTCCCCATGGGCCGGGGGTTAATGGGGGTCCCACACGGCTTGGGCCCGGGCAGCGTGTCCCCCCTCCGCGGGCAGCGGGGCCCTCCCTGGCACTGCTGCCCTCGCTCTGCCCGGCTCCGTGCCAGCCCCTCCACCAGCCTCGCACTTCCCAGCCCGGAAAGGGGCAGGACCCCGGCCCGGAGGCGGCGTCACCCGCAGCGCACGGGGCGCTCTTGATTGATAAAATAGTGTGCGGGAAAACGAGAACCTGAGCGGCCCTTGCTCTGCCGCGGGCACTGGAGGCCACGCGGGTTTGATCCCGGTGCAGGGGGCTGCGGTGCAGAGGGTGCGGAAAACCTGCAGCGTGGGAGAGCGGCATTTCCGAATGAGGATCATGGGGAAAGGGCGCCTGGGCGAAGAGGAGCTGGAATAGGGTCGGTGCTGCGGGCCCCGGGAACGGCGCCGGCGCCTGGGCAAAGAGGAGCAGGAATAGGGTCGGTGCTGCGGGCCCTCGGGAACGGCACCGGCGCGAAGAGGAGCTGGAATAGGGTCGGTGCTGTGGGCCCCCAGGAACGGCGCCGTGCCCAGCGCGGGGCGAGGGTCAGGGCTGGGGGACCCTGCGCTGCGCACGCTGCAATTATTTCATTACCCAGCAGCGCTCATTTAGAAGCAGCTCCTGTTTGTGTTTGATTGCCGTACGGATAATGATGATGCCGAGAATTGCTGTGATGAGGAATTGCAATCAGCTAAATGGCGGCGGCGCTTCCCGCGGGAGCGCGGCTCCGGAGCCCCACCGGGACGCCAACGCGGGCACCTCCTGGTCGGGCGGCTGGTGGCACCCCGACCCGGCGAGGCCGCGCGGTGCCGCCGAGCGCCCGCCCGGGTGCCGTGGGCACAGCGCTGCTGTTGGCAGCCTCCGCGTCCAGCGCTTGCCGATTTTCCGTGCCTCTGGAAAGGGTCTGTTGGAAACGTGTGAGGAACGCGGCTCGGCCAGGCCGAGGGAGGAGCGGGGCCGAAGAAGCGTCTGGGGGTTGCAGAGCTCACGGGACGGGTCTGCGGCTCCCGCTAGCAGCATCCATAGCATCCCGGGAATGCATCCCGCGGAGCCCTATCCGCCCGAGCAGCCACGTGGGCGTTACAGTCCAGAGGGACCGACAGGGCACACGGATCTGCTTCCCCTCAAGAGCAGGATTAGCAAATCAGCGCTTAATCCCAGTCAGTTGAAGCCATTAGGACTCGGCTGCTGCAAGCTGGGCCTAACCCCGCGGGTTAAGCCAGGTGTGAGCGTGTCTGTGTCGGCGGGGTGGCGATGCCCACGGCTGCGGGTCAGCCTGCAGCATTTATATCCATATCCCTATTCCTTCCTGGGACTAAAACCTCTGAAAATAATTTGTGGGCCACTTCCAGGAGTGGTGGAGAAGGGCGGCTTTAACCAGGGACGTGGCACTTAATTAAGCATTGTGCCTGCGGGGCTGAATCGGGAAGGTTCAGCTGAGAAGTCGCCGGTTACATGGATTTATAGAGGAGTGTAATGGCTTCAGGAACTCCTCGGATTAGCGATGGATTTTTTTTTTTTTTTTGAGGAAATCCAAGGCTTTTTGTAATAAAGAATACTGATATAGCCTTAAAAAAAAAATCTATTGTATTGCTCTGTTAAAAGCACAGTAAGAATACCTGGCTGTTTAGTCATGCTCAAAAGGAATCAGAACATTTTTTTTTTTATACCTGTTAATATTAGGTATAGCCCTAATTACAGGCCCTAATATTAGGGCTATTGTTTTAAAACAGGCGTTTTTCCATGATCTATAAATTAGGATGCGATTGGTCGTCATTATAAATAGAGAGCCCCTTTTCCAGCGCCTGCTATTTATCTTAAAAAAAAAAAAAAAAAGACAATAAATAAAAGGGGAAAAAAAAATCCCCTAAAGTTTGACTGACACTAATTTCCCGAACAAGATACCCTCGAAACTCCAGTTTATCTCATAAAATCATAACAGACAGGGTGTGTGATGTCCCCTCGGCGCGATCCGTCCTGCTGTCAGCCGCTAGCATTTGCGGTGACGGAGGGAGATGCGCGGCGCTCAGATGCCAGCCGCGAGAACAGAGCCTGTCACCAGCACTGTAATGCGCTCTGTATTATCACTCACGCTGATCCAGGGGCCCGCGGACTGTCATCTTTTTAGACTGTACAAGTCAACACAAATAAAACTGAGGAGGCAAATGATAATGTCTGAGATAGATCCAGGCTCATTCTAGCCATTACTTTTTATTCAAACCTCGGAGATGACATGATGTGAAAAATGAGCCTGTGTCTAGTTCAGTGCCCATTAGTGTGTGAGCACATTATCTTCCACTTTTCACATTGAATCTCCCTGTACATACTATGGCAGTTATAGCTATGCAGCCCGTCAGCTTTCGGGAGCTGTAGCACCTTCTTTCTTCTCCTTTTTTTTTTTTATTTTAATGTATAGCAAATATTTCCCCTCAAATGATGTATGGCGAGTGCTTGGGAGACACTTTTAGGAATGATGCTTTAAACACCCCTCGCATGATGTCTGTATTATTTTCCCCCTTGCCGCTGATGTAGACAGGCCTGAAGTGGGTCCCCCAGAGGGGCCGGAGGGTTTCGGGAGGGCTCTGCCAAGCGGGCGCGGGAAAATCCTCCCGGCTTTTCCCACGGATCCCGGCTCCGGCGGCTGCCGGCGGCCTTGGGACAAGGAGAGGGAGGAGAAGGGCCCTTCCCGCAGCTCTGCTGCCCACGGACACCGCAGCCTTCGCCACCCTTGGGAATGCCCCCAGGAGAGCTCCGTGGGGAGCACGGCCCCGCGCCATCGCCGGTGCCGTCGGTACCCGAGCACAATCCCTCTTACTCTCCTGGATAACCTTTAATTGCCCCCACCACCCCAAAAATATCCCTCAATTACCTCCCGGGCAGAATTATGCATATTTTTAAAGTTCTCCCAGGGATATAACACTAAACGTCGGGTTGTTATGGTTCAGTGGTTTAAATTACAGTGTACTTAATTAAAACAGCGTAAAAAGCTGTCAGTATTCCGTATAATTTG
>JAVCKT010011342.1:0-11801 GCA_032273925.1 Rhynchotus rufescens
TTTTCTTTTTTTTTTCCTTTTTTTTTCCCCCTCCATTCTTTTACTCCTGCCTGGTTAAGCTCGGATTTGCAGGGCATGGGAAAAGAGGCAGGGCTGCTATTTCCTAGCACCTGGAAATAAGGAATCTTGAATGCCCCAATGCTTGCAAAGCTTGGCAGCCTTGTAGAGAGCTGCCGAGGACCAAAACTAGTGGCAATTTTGTCTTTCCAGTGATGTCCCTCCAGATGTGACTCAGTTTCCTCACCTGACTCAGCCAGGAGGGTGAAAAGTCCCCAAAAAAACAAGTCCGAAGTCCCTGGTCCCTCCACTGTCCTGTCTCGCCTGCTGGAGCTGCTCTTCCCAAAACAGCCGCCCTTCGCTTTTTTGGAAAAGAACCACGTTTCCTGTGTTTAGACAGGCCGCTAGGTAAGCGGTGGGGAAGGGGGGAGCAACGGGATGCGAGATGACGGTGGGATCTGGCCGGGCCAGCTCCTCATCCAGGTCAGGAAGGGATGGCGCGGGGCGGAAACGCGGCGCGGGCTCCGTTTTTCCCATCCGCGCGTGGGAAAAGGGGATCTGGCTCTTTGGCATGGGGCCGTGACCAGGTGTTTCGTGTGTCGTGGGGGCTCCCGGTGCATCCTCACTGGGAAGCAAGAATCCGTGGGAATTTCTTGCAGTCTCAGGGCTACTTGGGATCTGCAATGGGAGTCGTACAGGTAAAGCTGCATCCGATGGGACGCCTCGCCACGAGGCTCTGCATCCAGATGTGCTGGCACCGAGGGATGAATCAATCCGTGAGTAATGGTGCAAAGGTGCATTTCTTGGAGCAGTGGGACCCGAACAGCCGGAAGGGAAAAAGGTACAGCCACTTCTTAGGATTTCAATTAAAATATATAAGAATAAGAACCTATATTTAGCTTTTGCCTTCACACACAGTACGTGGATTCCTAGAGTAACATCTGCTATTCCCCTCCCCTGTTTAATTTATGGCCGTTAACTTTAGGGCTAAGGACAGTTTATGGAAAAAAACACCTGCTTTCTCCTACTCCCAGGGCAAGGATGGAATTTTCTCTGACTCTGCATCCTAAATAAAGCTCCGTTCCAGGCCCCGATGATTCATTGCACGGCTCACGCACACATGCCTTATGTTAGGAGGCCCCGTCAGAGGCTCGTGCCCCTTTTCCCCGGGACCGGAGCGCAGGCTTTGCACCGAGCTCATTTATATCCTTCACCAGCCCTTGCACAGAGCCAGGTTGCAACACGAGTCCCGGGACTGGGGTGCTCCACGTGGTGGCAAAACTCATTGGAAAAGTGTTGGCATCGCTGGGTGCTCCAGGGTTCTGAGTCAGCCTGCATTGCTGCTCCCGAATGCACCTTGCACCACGCCAGGATGCATCCTTGCTCCCCAAGCACTGTGGTGTGTCGACCCTCCAGCACCGGTCCCTGGCTCTGCTGCTGTCATTATAAAAGATCATCTTTCCACAATTGAGCTTTCAGTCATGGCCGCTTGTCAAAAAGGGGAAAAAAAAAAAAGAAAAAAAAATCAAAAATGGAAATTGTTGGCAGGGAAGTGCAGATAAAACCTGGACGCTCTTCCAAGCTCATGCTTGCAAAGTGATAGTCAGTGCTCACGCAGGGACCCCCCACGGAGCCCCCGGGTCCCCCGGCTCCGTGCGGACGTGCCGGGTGTCCCGACCCGCTTTGCTGGCCCCGATGCAGTTTTTGCAGGGGGAACCAAGCAAGGTGGTGGTGGCGGGGGGAAGCATATGAGTAATCTTGCAACCTTTCCTTTTAGTGTTTAAGAGAAACTAAGTCTGTTTACAATAAAAAGGAGTGATATTTTTCATCCTTCCAAATGGAACAAGGGTTATATAAACAAGGTAACCTCAGACACAGCAAACACCTGTTGGAGGGAACTGGCTCTGAAAGACACGCAAAAACTGTCTATCCATCCATCAAAACTTCGTGTTGACTAGTGGTCAAGTTCAAGTTGAAGTACACAAAACGGATTCACCGCTCAGGGAGGGCTGTGATAAGCAGAAGTATTAACAGATGCCCACGGTTTTTGCTTTTTGCCATGCAAAATGTAGAGTTCAGCTCCACACGTTCCTACATCATTTCTCAACTGGACTGAAGCAGTTTTTCCCATATTCCAGGACCTCACTTCCAAGAAGAAACCTCAAATCAGGAAGTTATGGAATAACCTGTCATAAGTCTCCATGTCTTCCTTACGTCCTGTAGCTCGGGTTTCCATTTTTCACCAAAACATGTAGGCTTTTATTTCTTCCAAACTTCTGAGGTTTTGATTTTTTTTCCCAAACTAATCAAATTGAATGCAAATATGTTCACATAATCCTACAGTCTGGGTTTGAAGTCCTTAAGTTCTTTCGTTTTAGTGGTGTCTTGTGATAGTGAGTTCCATAGATTAATGATGCATTTACTTAGCAGAATATGAGACTACATCATCTCTTTACTAATTTCTGACCATATGAACCTGAATCAGTGGTGGTGGAGCCCAGAGGTCTCAGTAGTAGGTATATTTGATGGCTCTTTATTGAATAGTCTGATCACAATGAGAGAAACGAGCACCGGCTTTTCCAAAATCAAACAGGAAAGAGGCAGGTAATTCTCCAGAAGCAATTCCCCTTTTCCCCAAGCAGTGATATTCCCCCAGCCATAGCAGTAGAAATTTCCAAAATTTCCATCCACAATTATGGCCACTTCATCTTCATTGCAATTTTTCCCCTTTTTTTTTCCCTCTGCTCCAAGGCTGAGGCAAAGGAATAGTCTCTGCTCCAGCATAGCACGAGGCAGATCTCTCAGCTTGCATAAATCAGCTCCATTGAAATCGTGGATGTCTGCCAGCCTGCACCTATTCAGGAATCCAGCCCTGTGTTTTTGCATCTCGTATTTCGACAGGCTGCTGTAATGAGGCTGAAGGAGGCTCCAGCTACCTGCTCCTCTACCCCAGCTGATGCACCATCATCTGCAGGAATTCGCGATGGATAACAGAGAAAAATGCTGTCTTTCACTGCATGTGTGCAGCTGTAATTCTCCTAAAAGGTTTGCAAAAAGAAAAAAAAAAAACAAACATTTTTCCACCTGTAATTAGAGAGGCTGCCTCGCCGCGGCCTGTGCTCTGTAAGTGCGCTCTGACAGGCCATGGGTAATATCATTTCCCTGCTTTCAAGCTCTTTCCAAGTTCGGAAATCCAGCAGGCTGGGTGGAGGACTGCTCTGCTGCAAGAGCGGGGGGCTATTTTATTTTTCAGTTTTCTCTTCATTGCATGATTTCTTTTTCAGAGGAATTCAGCATCCGAAAAGAGCAAATTTTGCTCGGACTGAACAATGCAATAAAGCAGCTCAACCTTTTACCTGTGTGGACCTAAGACCTTGTGCTTGTGCAGGACAAAAGGAGAGAAGAGGTTGTTCTTGGTCCTAACCTGATAGACAGGTTGATACTGGTGGGTAATAACCAGCACGATTTCAGATATCTGCAGGTATCTGAATGGCTTGGTACCCCGTGCACCATCTGCCCACCATAGCCTCTACATACATCTAACATAAAAACCACCCAAGATTTTACTACGTCCTTCCTACTTTATGCATATTGCTCAATTAATAAATAAATTACTAACGAATGGATACATACTTCTGATCTAATTCAATCCAAACGTTATAGATATGAAAGATCAGAAATGGCATGTGAAGTTGATGTACGTTTCCTCTGTTTTGTTACTTTTGCTGTTACTTCAGTTTATCACTTCTTTCCCTGGAAAACTGTTCATGTGCATTTTGGGAAAGGAGACAGCAAGTCAGACTTCTTAACTTTTTCTCTTTCACATGAAAGCTAGCATTTCATCTTTAAATACTTACTCTGTTTCTTAATATAGTCTTAATATAGCTCCTTTGCAGTGTTCCAGTAATGGCTAGGCACCATTGCATAGCAGTGACTCATCTTCTTATCCAGGACTATACGTATTCATTACAAAAACACACAATTGAGCACTCTCAAATATTTATGTTGCCCCAGAGTAGAGATAGACCCGATATCAGTAGATCTGAGCCCAGGTTCACATCCAAGTTCAGGTCCCGAGTTCTCAGCTCGTACCTCACTTCCTAGAAGCATCAAATTTAAACAGTTCTGCCCCGAGGTCTTTGTGCTGTTTCATGCACAGCCATGGACAGGTCATGTCCTTCAGTGTTGGAGATTTCACTTGTACGACTTGCCCAGAGCAGTGACCCAAGCTGAATCCAGACCATCTTTGTAGGTTCAAAGTTACAAATACAATACTATAGCCCAGAATGACAGAAATTCTCCTTGCTAGAGGAGTCCTGGGAGGTGTGAACATCCCAACTTTGAATTTCTAATGTCATATTGTGGGACTGATTGCTATACGCCAAGTCGGACCTAATCCTGATCGCACTCCTACTGATCTTGCAATGCTGCAGAAAACCATAGACATTAGCCAAGCCGTTCTTAGATAAACAAGAGCAGAATCAAGCTCATGAAACTTGGACCCGTGCTGGGGTGCTCAGATCCAGCTTGCTGGCTTGAGCTTTCCCGTAACTAACATCCAACCTGGGCAACGTGAACAATAGAGCAGAACTCACATGACTTTCTCTCCCTTTTCCAGCCAGTCCAAGGAGCCATCCCAGTCAAGAGCTTTCTAACACTTAGTGCTTTTCTCCATTTACACCTTCTCAAGGTCACTTTTGGCTGCTTCTTTTCTACCTTCTGGAATCCAGAATTATCTCTGCTGATTGTTTCCAGTTATAACACATTCTTGATTTTTTTGTCTTTTCAGATAATATTGAAACTTCTTCCAAGAAACTCTGTTTTCTTGCCAGTACCCTTTCAAGCTGATGGGAGATGCATGTGTCTTGTCTCACACAAGGCCAGTCTCTGACTTTAACCTTTTGGGGACAGTAGAATAGTGCCAAAGTATTATGCACAATGCAAAACTGGGTTAATGCAAAGAAAGGATTAAATTAATAACATTTCAAAATGCGTGAGTGCTTTCCATCTGATTTCTTCCTTAGCCTTTAGAAATCCAAACTGAAGGTACAGACTAAGAACATAAAATAGCATCAATCACAGTCTGCAATAAGATAATATCTCCCCAGACTGCTCCATAGAAGTGAGTGCTTGGCAGACCAGCTGCCTTTGGATGGAGCTCCGCAGAATGTGGTGTCTTTCACTGCTTTCAATGGACTAGTGGAGGAATGTGCCAGTATATCCTGTATTTGAGCATTAAGGGCAGATGATCAGTCCTACCAAAGGTTTTGCAGAATCATAAGTCTGGGCTGGCCCTAAGTGCTATTTTGTCCACGCCAGGTCTCTAGAGAATCCAACCATAAGAGTAGATGTTAATACCCAGTTCTGTTGTTCTGTCTTCTCCCTCCAACCCCTCCTGCCAGCATAGCTACAGCAAGAGCTTAGGTTGTCTCTGGCCTACAGGTCTTTAGACAACGTGTAGCTTTGTCTAAACTGATCAGAAACCCTGAACCTTTTCAGAAATCTCAGTTCCACCAAGGACAGTGTGTCAGGTCCTGGGTAGCTGCACATCTTGCCGAGCCCACCAAAGCCAAGGGAGCTGTGCTGAGATACATGACCTGATTGCTTTGGCTTGATAGTTTTGTTTTTTAACTTCAGTGGGGAGAAACTCTGGGCCTTCTTTACATTTTACTGACCTTCAGAAGAGCTTAAAGCTCTTCTCTGCAAGGTGAGCGGTCCTGCACCCACAGAGCACAATGCTGCCACTGACACCCTTAACTGCTCCCTGTCGCCCCCAGTGATGGTTAACATTTCCTAACTCCTCCGCTGTCCGACAGCTGGATTCTTCTCTAATTAGAAACCAGTTGCATTTGAAAAATCAGACATTTCCTGGAATGTAAATGACCAATTTCCCACCAGTTGTTATCCAAGACCATGATCCTTCCATTTGTAATACACTGGAGAACATCACTGGGTCATACTGGATAAGCAGAGGAAGAAAGGATTTTGATTGACTTTGACTTTCTCATATTAAAAACACACGTTCCGAGGTCTTCATTTTCTGGCTGATCTTGTAAGACTTTCGTTGTTGCTGCTATTATTCTTTTCAGAAGAAAATAATATCATTTGTTGACGGAATTGCAATTCAATGTTTTTAAAAGACAATATATTCTTAAATATTGTAAATAAATAAATCCTTCAAAGACACAGCTGGCAGCTGACTGCAGTTATTCATTTGTGCCTTAGGAAGCATGCCTTTGTTCATAATCTGTGCAGAATAAATATTAATTTTTCCTTACCAGTTGACACATTTTCTCCCTACTGCAAATTACTGTAATATTAAGTAATGAAAAACTCGAGACTGTCAAGAATTAGACTATTGAAAAGACAAAATAAAAAGTCCTAGGGCAGCTGTTGGTCTCCAAGAAACTCTATGTACTGAGACCTGTGTACCTGCATCCTAATTACATCCTTGGGGAACAGTAGAGAAGACAGAGCTCCAGAGGAGGTAGTAACAGCAATACAATTTGTCAGCACTTCTTCAGAGTTGTTGATTTCTCTTCCAGACTCCACATTTTCAGATACTTTTTTTTTTTTTTAAATCATTCTCTAGCTCTTCTGCTTATGGGAAAAAATATAATTTCAACTGTAACTGATTAAAGAGGTTGTTGCTTGAGTTTGCAAGCAGCCTGCAATGAGAGTTGGAAACAAATCAAAAAGCCTCTTTGTCCCTGTGAACTATGCACCGTGACTTTGTGAAGGGATGTCCCTTAACTGTGTCTTTGTCTCAGCTAAGGGAGGACAACTGGAGTTGGAAAATAAGAATCACATACCCTACGTGACCTTTGAAGCTGCGTCTCCATGAAGAGAGCTGCCCCGGATGGGAAACCTTGAGACAAGAGCTTGGAAGTCACTGCATCTGGGGCATCTGCAGTCGGAACTCAAAGAACATATGCTTTTTTCTTTTTTTCCTCCTTTCCCTTGAGACAGTTGGGTTTTCCCTGAAATACCCCATAGTCTTGTCTGTATTTTAGTGTCCCAAGTAAGAAATACATGAAGGAGTTGAACTACAACCATCTTTTGCTGCAGTCAAAGCCTCTCCTGCTCATTGAGGGAACGTTCTTGCCCAAGGACCTCTGTTTTACTCGCTTTACCTAAAGAAGAAAGGTCAGCAGATCTTGTGCCACATGCTTAGGCCAGGCTTAGGCTGTGCTTAGCAAACAAGCAAGGGCAAGGAGTCTACAGCACAACTCCAGCCCAAGCCTTGAGAAGGAGGGATGAGAAGCTGAGGCAAATGCTCTGAAAAAGACCCAAATCATCATGCTGTAGAGTTTGTCCCCAGACAGCGCGTTATCCAGCACGCAGTTTGCCAAAGGCATTTAAAAAGCTTCCTTGGCCTTCAGCAAGGGAAAGCGAAGATGAGGAAAACACCTGTTTTAAGGAATAGGAGCAATTCTGGAAAGCATATGCAGAGACTTCCAAAGGGGTTTTAAAGCAGGCTTGTCAAGTAGCTTAAACGGGAATGTTAGTCCTCGCATTTATTCCAAGCTTTGCGCATACTTAAGCCATAAGCCCACAGCAAACAAACACAGTGTAAAAGCCCATGGGTAAATAGAAATAACAAAACCTGAGTAGACGAGTGTAGCTGTGTGGAAGGAATAATTTTTGGAAGAGTTTGCTCGACTCATTCTCAGTATGTATGTATTACCCAGGAGAATATATTGCGACCAGTTCAAGACTGCTTAGCAGGGACGCTGACGCCCATTTAGCAAAACCTGTAATGCCAAGCTCAGTATTAACTGGGCCATTAGTGCTTAGAAGGTGCATGAAGATTTTTAATAATAAGGAAGGCTAACCCGAGATGTCTGTTTTTCATAATTGCACAGGGCTCCCAAGACAGCTGCTCAACCATCTTGAAAATCAATGTTTTGATGCCCTCTGAACCTTCTTTTCCTGTTGAGTGTCTCTCCTACAGGTTGCTCCCCAGGATGAAAACAATAAAAGCAAATATATAACAGTAAAGGCCTGAGGTTAATGTCTTTAACAAGATAATGTTACTTAAGGGAACTGTAAACCAAATCATTCCTAAATTCCATTTGTTCCTTGCAATCTAGAATATATTATGAAACCATATGTGTGTATGGATGTGTACATAACTCGCAAGGTTTTATTGCAGTGATACAAGTGCATTTTCCACATTTTGTGTTTTGGCATTCCCATATCACACCATTTGCTGGGTATTGTATTAATCATTTCATTAATAGCTTGCGATTGCTGCCGTTTTATCCCATTGCAAAGCAACTAGCCACACAGCTCGTGTGCAGAGCTAAAAAAATAACACTAACTCATTTCACCAAGCAGAATTTAGTTCTTTGGATTTAAGAGCAAATCATAATGCATTCCAACAAATTAGCACATGCCGTTCAAAAAAAAGGAAAAATAAAAAAGAAGAAGGCACCAGAAAAGAACTTGGTGAAGTTACTTCAAGTTACATTCCTTGCATATATATGAAATCTTGGATGGGGAAGAAGTAAGAATAGAAAAGAAGAAAGAGTAAATATTTCTCGCATGCACATTCACTGTTTTTACACGCACTGAATATTTATCTCAAGAAGTGCTTAGTTTATTCTGTCCAGAATTTATTTTTGCCATATTCTTAGATAGCTAGTCCCTCTAATTCAATAAGCTTTGGGTAGATTCAATACGGAACAAGGCTTTGACCCAGTGTTTGTGTTTTTTTCTCTATTTTCATGGAAAGAGTAGATATAAATAAGTGCAGACCAAAGGAGCGAGACTAGTTTATTTAACTTTATATTATCTACAATACTATAAAACCTAGAAATAAAACAGAAATATAATCCTACCAAAACATTTTGGAGATTGTCCAGGAAAATCGAAGGATACTTGTTTCTACTCGTATGTACATCACTGGACTCATCTCCATGTGCACAGGTTAATTGGAATTGTTGCCAGTGGAAATCTGGACTACTGCAACCTACACAGACCCCAAGGCAAAATATAAGACAACTGATGATAAAGTGACCACAGAGAAACCTTGATAACTTCAAAAATGTTGGCCAGCTCCAGATCCTTCTCCTCCTATACAGCTTAACCATTGGCCCTACCCATACTTCCATCTCCAGTAAGAGGGCTAAGATTATTTGGCATGAGATGGACCCTATGGATCGGGTCATATGGTGTTTTACTGTAAATCAGGAGTCTCTCATGAGCAGAGATTGAAAAGACAAGGCTCTTCAACACTACTTATGGCAGAAATCGGCATGACTGTTCCTGAAAGTTATTAGCATCATCTAGCTGTGTTCTCATGGATGACCATGGTTCTCCAGTGAACATTATTGTGCCTTACAACACCATATTCACCATAAGATGAAGGACTTGCCCAAGCAGACTGTGGTAGAAGCAAGGACCTGAATCTTTTGAATCCTTACACAGGACCATCAAGTTTTTCACTAGTCTAATACACTTTAGCACAGCTTATTTCCATGTCTAATCTGTGCAGGAGAGCAATGATCTTAAGAAGTCGGATTTTAGTCCAATTTTAGCTCAATCTAGCCAGCAAACCAGTGGGCTAAGGACCTGCTCTGCAGGCAGAGGCACATCAGAAGGGCAAGTGTCCAGGAGATTTCACTCCCCGAGGAGGCAATCACCATCTCTTCTTGGACGTGAACCACCTGGATGGATGTCTGCACATGTCCTGACCTTCACAAGCAGCTAAGATGTGGAGCTCCGACAAGCTCAGGTTTAACAAGACTTGTGCAGCTTTTTACTGCTGTCCTGTAAAATGTTCATAAATGGAAACATTACCCCCTTTTCTCTTGCACAGATTACATGTTTCTATGCCAAAACATGTTTTTTTTAGACAGGCTCCAAGGGTTTCACTTGCTCTCTTAGTATTAACTAGAAGTTAATCCAAACCTGCCTTACCATGGCAGCTGTAGATATAACAATATTAAGGAATGAATGTGTTTATCTTATTAATTGTCAAAATGCTTCCTTCTGTGCCTTCAGCAGCAGCATTGCCACAGTACAGAGCACCATGGATAGACCAGAACTGCTCTCCCATCATTTCCAGGGCTGGAACTACTCTTCCCAATTTGGCTTATGCTTTCCTGCATCCATGCATTATCTGTAAAGAGATAGGAGAGGTTTGCTATTTAAAAACTAGCACTTTTATGCATCTGTACAGAAAGAAATAGATTTGCAAGGAGACAGATTTCACTGATACAAAATATATTCCCAAAGTTGGATATCTTCTGTGGAGGGTTGAAGAAAGATCTCTCAATATGGAATGTGTAGATGGAAAAAAAGGCCAAAATTCACTGTCACCTAACTTGAAATTTTATACTAGGAGCTTACACCGCACTTTGCTTCAAGACCCAACCCCATTAACAAAGCATCAACTGGCTTCTTCCCTTGGCTCTGCATTTTATTAGACAGCAGTGAATGAAACACTGCCCTCCCGCTTGCCATTTCCCCCAGTGAGAGGATTGCAGAGCTGTGGACGGAAAGGTAGAGATGAATAAAATCAGTGTATTCCTCACGAAAAATCTTTTAGCGCTTTTAGATCACATTCTGTTTTCATTCCTTTAAATCTCACAATGTTTCACAACTCATTTTTGAAAAGATCAAGTAGTTCAGTTTTTCATTGTATTTTAGCAAGCCTGAAATTTGCATTCTGGAAAACTGAACTCCATCTGCACAAGATTCTGTATCCCCAGTGGTGGAAACATATGTATTACTACCATTTATGCCTTAAAAAGAAAAAGACATTCTATGTTAATAAATATATTCTTAAAGAACTGCAAAGAAACCTTTACCTCGACCTCCCACTACCAGGTTATTTTTAGATTTTTTTTTTTAAGAAGAAAAAAAAACTTAAAACCCCTCAAAATCTTTTAATCTAATCTTGGCTATATTTTCCCCTTCAATGCCTAAGGGACATAGGATTATTTATAACAGGAAACCTTTGATTTCTGAGATTTTATGTTTTTGCAGCGTCCCGCTTCAAACCTACAATAATAAGCGCAACTCTAAGCGCAATTCTAAGCCCAACGTGGATGGCTGTGCACCTAGATCTGACACCCCCACCCGCGGGCGCTGCCCCGCTCTTGCCTTAATGCCTTAAAAAGCAGCAGAACTTGGGCTGTGTCAAGGACTTTGATAGTCTCAACCTTAAGCACTGCAAGAGTTAAACCTCAGGATCATCTGAACTTATCCAAGAGCAGCATCCCTTACTGGAAGGCCTGGAGCGGAGGTGATGGGGGGTATTAAGGAACCCCTGGGGCATTTGCTGCCCCATTAGTGCAGCCTGTGCGAGGGGTCACGCCTGGCCCCGTGTCCTCTCAGGGCCAAAGGGGTCCAGCTGAGCCCCGTGGAAAGTTTCCCACTGATTTCAGAGGTTGGAATCGGGGCCATGAGAAGCATGTGGATGGCACCGATTCATTTTTCCGGATTGCAAAATACACTTGCATGTAGGAGGAAGGGAAAACCCCGGCTCTGCCTCATGTCTTCACCATTGCTCCATCCTCCCTGGCCTCATCTAACGTGCCTGTGACTCAACTCTTGAATAAGCCCCTTTTAGTTATAAATCCCTTTTAGCTCTGCCTACCTCCTCTTTAAGAGGTTTATTTCTCTATTGCTCCCCGCTCCAAGCTGCCTCCTCTTCTCCTATCTTTATCTTGGGATCTCTGGTCCAAAAGGAAGATGCTGCCACCTCTCAGTGAGTGACAGCTGCCAATCACAGCAGGCATTAGCATGGACAAAGGTCTTTGATTCCTCCAGGCTGCCATTCCCACCAGGCGCCA
>JAVCKT010011343.1:0-13958 GCA_032273925.1 Rhynchotus rufescens
AGAAACAGGAGGTGGTGTTTTGGTGTTTGCTGCAGAAAGTCTCTCTCCAGGACTGATAAACCTGGTACTCTCCTTGACTTTGCCTTATACTTCTCTGAAAAAATCTACATGCTGTTCAGTTGAGACTCGCCTTTCCCAAACTTGAAATAAGAATACGGAAATGAAAATACAAGGCTATATGTGGGCTACTCAGTAATATTTAATCCCCTATTCAGTACAAGTTTTTTTCAGTGAAATGCACAGAATAAAAGACACACGTCCCCTCTCCTCCTGTTTCTTCCTACAGTGCAAGCCATAAACTTCCTAACACTATAAAACATACATATATTCAGTACACAGTCTATTATTATTTCCTCTGTAAAGTAGTGGAGATATATGGATCAAAAAAATCTAGATCAGAGCTTCTAGATATGAGCTTGAGGGCTTCAACCAGTCATTCTTTGTAGAAGTGTTATTATTACAGTCATTATTATGCTGTCCATGTTAATACTAAAATAATATTCCAGGGTAAACATATTACAACTTTCACTACTCAATACATTAAACATGTAAGCCAAATACAAACACTTGTTTTCTTTGCACTACCACAGTGAGACCCAGACCATTCTCAAGGCTACAACAAAACTCTCACAAGGGTTCTGTTTTGTCACATAACATAAGTTTCAGTTTGTGACTAGACTCTGAATCAAAAAGGAACTTAACTCTGAACTCTACTGTATAGGCAAACATTTTAAAGTATTTCAGTAACTCTAATATCTTTGAACTAATTGCCTATACTTGCCTATCCACAGTCACGCTATCATCAAAAAAAAAAAATACAAATAAACTCTTCTTAACACTGGATCTACTCTTAAATTTCCCTCCTAAAGGAATTTACAGCACAGCCCCAAAATAGGCACTCAGTATTTACAGTTACTATATCTTGCAGAAGAAACTTTGCTTACCATCAGTTCTTAAAGTAGCAGCTTAATGTAAAATTTTGGTCAAGTAACATTAAAAAGAACTTAATCATTTCACATTTTTCAGTGAAGACTGAATCTACTTCCTCTACTATCTGACCTATTACATTAAGAATTGGGTACTCACAGATCATAAGCAGCTCACTCCACAGCAAACATCAACATGATGGCTATGCACAAGAATGCTTGTTTCTGGCTGTGCAAAGTCTACCTTAAACCTCTACCGCTATATCACTGTACTAACGTACTATTCTAGGTTTCAAATCTGCAAATATTTGTCTCTTGCTTATATTCTGAGTACTTCCATAAATTATAAGGTAAAATTTATAGACTATTTCAGAGTAGCCAATGTGGCATCCTATCTGCATCCTGAATCAAATCCCACAATCACAGGATTAAAGCAAAATAAATATTTCTATTTTAACGGATTTAAACAAAACCTCAAAAGTTATCAAAAGAAAAGCAGTCTGTGCAGTATCATCATTTTTTATCAGTCTTTTTGTAGTAAAGTATTTACTACTTTTAGAAGTATTTTTCTATTATTTTAAGGTCAAGAGCTGATTCACTGCTGGTAGTAAGAGGCATCTTCTATCAAGGACTGAACAAATCTTTAGAAAGTCATATATGAAAGATCACAGACCAGAGCAGTGTTCGTTATCAACTCAGACAGCTATGGTTTGCTTGTTCTCACCTAGTGCCTTTAACACTATCCCTGCAAAAGGCCTACCGTAAGGGTTTCCTACAGTAAGCCATCTTCTTCAGGGGCTTATGCCAGCACTACAGCAGCCTGTACACTGCAATTTTTTTCTTAAGAAATGAGATCTGAAGCCATCAGCAGTTGGCATAGATGGGCGAGATGGTACAACTACAATGCTATTTCAGCTTCACATTGCCTGGAGTGATGGATTTCATATCCAGGCACATTCTTTCTCTGGAGTCAAAAGAATCAAAGGTATTTTCTTTTCTTGGAAGCAAGCTGGGATGGGAGGAGACACTACTAGTTTCAAAGCACTGTAACGTGCTTCCAGAGCCTCCTCCCCTGGTAACATGATATAGCAATTAGCACTGTGTACCCTGCCAGCATTTTATTGTGAACAGGTGCTCACCAAGCTTCCAGACTAGTACAGTGTAGGGCATGGAATAAAAGCAAGCCTTCCCTACAAGACACCAACATCAGCATGCCAGTAGACTGGTAGAGCATATAAATTTAATGTATCTCTTGATGGGATCCCATCCCATATCCAGAATTGCTCTTTTATTGACAATGACAGTAAATTTTTGAAACAACAGACTGGTCATCTTCAGCAGCAGTTTTCAACAGCATTCACATCTGATGAGAAACCTTTTGGGCTTCTCATGGGGTTTTCCCAAGTCTCACACTACTTAGTTCAACATTAAAAAGATCTTAGACTTTTGATACCACAAATAAAATCTAAGAGACCGTTTTCCAGGTTTGAACTTACAATCTTTGAATAAAGTTTTTAAATACTCCATACAGTGATAAAACTGCAAATACTAAGTATCTGTTTGAAACGTACATCATCTTGCCTGGCTCCCAAAATGGGAAAAACAACCAATGCTGGATTTTCTCATAAATCAGTGCTGAATGAAGAGCAAGAAAGTAAGTCCTCTCTTGCTCCTGTACCTTACAACCAAAAAACATTTAGGGTATTATTGACTATGGATACTTTGTAAATATTGACATCATACCATACCTACATTGAACATTAACCACATGTATGCAAAGGAAAAGACAACACAGTTTCTTGTATGGAAATAAATGGATGCAATCATCTAAAAAGCAAATGAACTAAAATAATAGTATACCAATTATTTGGAAGAAATAAATACACATATTTCCACAAATATAGCTTTGAAGTAGCTATGCAGAAGGTGAGTGCAGAAGATGGTACCTCTATTTTGGAAATACTTCGCTTACAGGGACACACTGCCAGGCACCAAAATCATCTAAAAGAGGTTCACAATGAGACAACAGACTGTTTCCTTTGCCTCTGCAAAGGTCTCCAGGGTACATGGCCACAGATACACGTATGAGCGGTTACAAGAAATCTTTGCAGACTACTCGTGAAATATAGCTGTCAGCACATATTGAGCCCACAGTGTCCTGGGAGGAAAACGTTTATGGATTCATCATCCATTTCCATTAGGTGATTTTGGGTTGCTTGCAAAACAACTCCAGGGTCTCCCTGAATGAGATAGATGTGACAACTCTGAAGTTTGGATGATGTTTTTAAGTGTAATGCAGGTAAACAACTTGAGGGCTTCAACCAAATTACTGTTAAAAAAATAAAAAAAAATAAACTGCCGTTAGTTCTCCTTCTGCTGTTCCATGGTTCAAATCCAGCTTTAGCAAACCAGATCATAACAGCCTGCAAATCACAGTATCTTCACAAACCTTTTAAATACCTAGTAACAAGCCCCACCAGAATTTCTCATGTATGTATAGAGCATTTTCTAAGTGTCTCAGACAGATTCAATAACAGGTTTAGCAGCCTGGTATGCTACATTGTATTGGGCAGCAGGGGTTGAGGCAAGAAAAGGTTTATCAGACAGTGAGTAATGGAACACCTGCTGTCACCTATAGTCTGTTTTGAATCTGTGCTATACAGTTTCACCACTGACAGTATCAGTGTGTGAGCAATGCTGCAGGCCAAACGTGGACCTGTCTGTCAACCATCCAGTGTTTGGACGAAACGTCCTGCGAAACTGATGTAGCAACATTCAAAAAATGCAAGAATCATGGTTGGACCCCAGCCACTCACCAATGGCATCAGTGAGTCATGCTGGGGTTATTATGCTTCAATTCTATGAAACCTTTCACCACATGAGAGCCACATGCACGGAGTCAACATGGCTCCTGGAGATCATACAAAACCTTTCTCCTTTTTAATACTTTTCAACACTGAAAAGAACTTGAATGGGTATCTTTAAACTGAAAGATAAGGGTAAACAGAAGTGCTGCACATCATCCAGACTACTGCCTCACTAATGCTGCCCTAATCCACCACCACTCTTAAACCACTGCATTACTCCAGATCCAGCTCCCAGGCTATCATGAGCACAGGAACAGGACAGGCTGCACACTAAATGGAAATGTCAGACACTGCTCATTTGTAGTGCACAGGATGTGTAGTTAGGATGACTCAGAGGTGCTCTTCTGCACTTTGCCTCCTCGGTATCTTGAAGGAAGTTGCAGGAAACATTCATGCATGCTTACAGACACAGGGATTACAAAAGTTGGATCCAGATCTCTGAGCTCCACTAAAATCAATACGGTTTTATTTTCATTCTTCCCTTAACACATCACCGTACAGAAAAACAAACCTGCAGACATAAGTCTTTTGCTGCAAGACTTTGAGAGCTTCCTTCTAAACCTGAATGTGGTCCTTCTGGACTCATTGTTATTCTAGGAAAGCTTCCATAAATACAGCTGTATTTTTTCCTGCACATGAACAGCAGGATTTCTGTTACCTACTGCAGAAGTATATGCTGCATAAAGGCCAAATAGGTATATATTTCTTTTCCTAAATCATCACAGGTCTCAAAGAAAAGGCTGGGTTTTGGTAGGACTATGTACAAATGTTTCTTTATATTAGGTAAGGAAAGAATATGCAGGCATAAGGTGTTCAGATTATGACGGAATAGATCACCAAATAGGTGACCACACAGCCACCACCTTCCTGGGGGTTGCTAGTAGTCATCTGCCTAATATTCCACTCAGACCTTTCATTTTCATAACACATATCTATCATCACGAAGTGTAACCTAGACCGCAACAGGCTAGACAAATGAGAGCTGACTAAATGTGGCCAGTTTAAACGGACTATATGAATCTAATGTGTGCTAAATAGCAAAGGTAACATTTCTTCCAAAATTCCTAGGCAGGAGGCTAGAAAGTGAGAGAAACTGCAGCAGCAACCACGAGTTAACCTTAAGGAGGGTTGTAGTCAAAGAGATGGCCTTAGGCTTTGCAGCTCTGCCAACTGTATCACGTAGAAAGCAATAAATAGCTAGAACAATAGCTCCGGGGCACAGGGCACTGACGTGCACGGATGTCTGATACCTTGTAGACACTGCAGCCTGAGAAGCAGAGAAGCTGCTCACAGGAGGCAGGCCATCACCCACAGCACTGCTATGCTGACCGCTTGGGGCAAGTGGTCTGCCCCCTAGCACCGCACAGGTCTACACCAGACTGCAGGGCTGCAGCCCTTGTATGTATGTACATGCTTACACACTTGTAGAATAGGAATCACTGTTGACCCATAATATTTGTCTCGTCAAACAAATATATTTTAATCAAGTGTCACTAAGTGATACAGCTCTCTTCAGGTGGCTCATGAAATCTTTACTGAAAACCAGCGCATTTTTAATTACTGAGTAACACGAAGACTTATAACTGACTTATAAAAAATCTTAGAAAAATTAAGAGGCCGGAAGACAAGAAAAGAAAAGACCTCATAAAAACTAAATGAACAAAGCTTACAACATAACCCACAAAAGTCACCTTCTTTTTTGGAAAGCTGTGTGAAAAACAAATGTTAAAAGAAAACCAAAAACCTCATGCCTGAAAATGTGCCAGGCGTTTGGTCTGAAAAATGAAAAGTACCAGTAAATGACAGAAATCATTTCCGGACAAAGTCAAAATATTTCTTAAACTAAGTGATTTCTTTGAAACAAGAAAGTCTTTTTGCACTTGTGTAAGGCTGCGCTCTAGACAGACAAGGAAAGAGACAGAGAGGTGTTGTCAAGCTTTTCCAAGGTTTAGCCATTCGATAAAGCCTTTGATAACTTATTCATGAATGTTTAATCTTAAGGCTTAATCTTCAAACAGTTTCCTCGCTAACAGATTTGCTTTATTTCCCTTCCATATTCTGCTTCCACATAATTACTTCTTAGTTCAGCAAGTAGTTTTCTTTATTGATTAGCCCAGCAAGGAACCTGTCCATCATCTAAACATAGCTACACTTATCACAAATTAATGACAACTAGTAGGAAAAAAACATTCACGATGTTTACTTAAACTGAATTAAAAGGTACATTTCTGTCATATGAGGCAACTACTAAGACATAGGTCTTTCAAGTACTGAAATGTAAAAGAACGCTTTCCTTCATCTCCATTTTGCTGCAAGTGTTAACTCTACTGGTAAATTATTCTTAAGTGTTATGAAGAAATACTTTCCTTGCCACTTCAATTTCAAATACAAACACTTTACCTTAAATGTCCAGAAAAATATTCTAGATTGAAATTACACTTGAAAAACTTTAAAGTTTATTTTCTCAACCAACATCATTTGAGCTTGTACAAATAATTGCACTCCGTTGCAGTTAGTGAAATAACTATTTTGGGTCCAGTTTGGAGTACTGAGCGATTGCAAGAAGGAAAGATAAACTAATACAATTTCACAGGCTCATGAGAGACACTTGGGATGAAGCTTCTTGAAGAACTGTTTGAATGGATAAACAAGCATCTTAACCCAGAAAACTGAGTCTAAATACCTTTCTATAACTGCAGCTTTTATATATAGACATGTCTGATAGGTTCTAGAAACACATTATGTGAAATATGCAAAAAGCATCAGCTTACTCAGTGAACAACGGCAAATCCACAAAATACTCAGAGTACCAGTGCAAAACTCTCTTCACATTAAACACAAGAAACTGGCAGGTGGTAAATGTATAACAGCAGCCTCCTTATTCACACAGAAAAATTCTCCTGCCCTCTTTTTCACTGGTTGTGTCACAGCTGAATCAGCATCTATGAGCTCCAGGCAAATCTTCTTCCTCTTTGAGAACAGTAGCTATATGAATGTCTATGTATGTGCTGGCAACACCACTCAGTCTCACAGGTACAGCATGGAGAGCACCACCTTTCTGGTCTCCCTCCCAGTGATTCCACTCCCAACACTTAACTGCACTTGCTGTTAAACTCCTTGGGGAATGGAAGTTTTCTAGAAATTATTCCACGATCAGCAAGGGACTCATCAAACTGAGTGATTCCCTGGAAATACAGGCTACGTTCTGTGGGAGAGGAAAGGCAAAGGGGACAGACTTTCACATAGATTTCTAATGTTTCTATCCTGAATATTTCTCTTGTACTACCAAGACTTCTTTGATTTATAAAAGAGCTGATAAAGAGCATTTCTGTCATAAAACACACCCACTAATTCAGACAAAGATGTTGCACACAATTTTGAATAAGCAAATATGCAACATTTTTACTCTAAAATTCATTCTTATCTTTACAGTGAAAATTCGAATTAGAAACGGGGTCAAGCTGAGTATTGTTTCTCTCAGATGCTTTTGAAGGCATGCAATAATTGAAATCAACAGTGCAATACGGTCTAATTCCAAACCTACTACTTTCTGTGTTACACCACTTTCTATTTGTTACTCAAAAGTATCACCTTAAAGCATGACCAAAGGTAGGCGAGCCCTTCAGTTTTTTAAAACTAAAAGCCAAGCAGCAGGCAGCTCTGTGTAAGCAAGCGCCAGCCATCCTTGCTGAGGCTCAGCCAGTCCCACACATCGCTGCCCAGCAGACAACCAGTAAAGCCTGTCTTGCTTTACACACCTTGAAAATGACTGAAGGGATGGGCTCCAGACTTGTGCTTTACGAAGATTATTCAGTTTCTTTTTATGGAAAAGAAATAATTTCTACTGAATTTCAGCAAACAAATTCACTGTCAATCAGGAGTCTTTAAACAAACATGAGAGACAGCAGATCGCACTATTACACAGAATACTCAGCAAGGGCAAGGAAAGACTATGAAGTTATTCTTCAAATTTGTTTCAATGTGGAAATACCCTGGCACTTAGCCCACAAAACAAGCAAACAGATACCTCCTAGTCTCACTGTACATCTATTTTGGGAATGATGATGAGTTCTAAAAGCTTCATAATACGTTAAGAAATTTTCTCCAGAGACAGCCCTTTATCTTGCATTTATTAGAAAATGATTTTAGCCACAATTCCCATCCTTTCCCTCTGCACTTTGTTCCCATGAAACAAAAAGGAAATGTTTACCTATAGCAATTCAAGATAAAAAGTTACATATTTTCACTATAATACTTAAATTCTTTGAACTTCTGTAACAGTTTGAATTTCTGTAACATGTTGAGCCCCTCTCCATGCCCACCAATAGATGGAGAAGTTTCAGTAAAAGGACTCAAGCGCACAAACATATTTTATCCTTCAGTCCTTTTGTCCTTCAGGCAAGCACAACACAAAGAAAAATAAAGTAATTCTTCCCCTTACAGAAAAATCTAGACATTCATAAGTTCAGGAATTAATGCATCTGGAGGCATTCATCCCCCCAACAAGCTTTTTTCCAACTAGAAAAACTCGCAGGGTAGTTCTGAATGCTAGATGTTCCACTACTTTCTAACTCTCACTATTATTTGCCTCATTTTTATACATAACTATGCCCTTCGTTCACTCAGGGTCACCACTGAATGATTGCCATTACTCTTCTCCTTTATGAGCTGCAGGGTGGGAAGGCAAGAAGGCAGGACTGCGTATCCAGAGTGAAAGTATATGAAAGCACCTCATGCTCAGAGTTGTTGGACATCAATTCAATAAGTTTTATGAAGTAACAACCTATCACATCTAGCACAGACCTACATTAATATATTTTTATTGTATTGATGACTGCTTACCACAGAAACACAGACTAATTAGAATAAGTAGCTGATGGACAATATCTTACGTAAACATCTTTGGAAAAGAGGACCCCATCGAAATCATATAAACTTGGTGAAGGTTGGACCACCTGCATTCGCCATGTTTCCATTTCCTCCACCGAGTATACCAATATCTTATTACTTGCTTTTTAAGCTATTTTACAGTATATCTTTTTACAATTACCTTTTTACAAATATGAATACTCCCTTTAATTTTTTACTACTTTGAGAAAAGCTTTCCTTAATTTTTGTAGGTATCTCGTGCTTGACAAAAGGTCCATTTTGTTTAGCAGGGTATCACAATTCAACCAAATAATTTACATCATCTAGTACTAATGTACTGTATTTTGGCAATATATCTCACACCATCTGTTTGAAATCTTTTGAGAGCTGAGAGATTACTCAGAGCGATAATCATTCTTAGTCAGGCTACAGTTTTGAAATTTCATTTACCACTAAGAAAATATGCAAAGTAAATCTTAAAACATAATTGATTTCACATAAAAAAAAGTCACCTGGAGGCCACAGATCTTTAGGTCAGGCTTTTGGTGCATGGTGCAAGTTCTAGCTGCAGGAACAAACAAGGTGTAAGTTTTTTTTTCAAAGTCCACCCAACCCTCCGGTTGTTTCCTGAAGTACTTGCCTACAAATTCAAATGACCTAGATGAAAATTTCTTGTTTTACATCAAATATGTAAAAGATGAGTTAAAGTGACACCTTATTTCTAGATATTTTTAGGCCTTACATAAGACATTAATTATGATAAATATTAATGATAATTCCGTACAGGAATTAACCACAGCAGCAACAACACTTCACAGCACAGAGTTATTTTTGCTTACAGAGCTGCTGCTGGCATGTGAACTTCCTTAATGGGTATTATTGGTCCTAAGTAAATAAGAAATGCCATTTTTAAAGCAGTAAATGAAGTTCATTTGAAACACCAGGGCAACAACATCCGCAAAAGAACAGATGGTCCATTGATTTTGCAAAGATCTTAATGCAGAACTATTTCATAACTCTTCGCTACAATGTTTGCAAAGGTCTTCATTGCCTCAGGCAGCCCTTCACAGTACTTTATCAAAACCACAGAATCATTACTGTTGGGGAAGGCCCTCAAGATCATTTGTAAGTCCAATTGTAAGCTCATCACCACCATTGTTTCTAAACTGTGTCCTTAAGTATCTCACCTACATGTTCCTTGAGCACTCCCAGAAACAGTGACTCCAACACTTTCCTGGGCAGCCTGTTCCAACACTGCACCACTTTTCCCGTAAGGAATTTTTTCCTAGTTTTTTCCCTCGGCACAACTCAAAGACCTCCTCTTGTTCTACGGACAAGGCTGTGTGCAAATGGTAGGGCGGTGTGCAAAGGGGTAGGGCCACGTGCAAAGGTGGGGCTATGTGCACTGAGGCTGGTTGGAGTGCAACGGGTGGGGCTGTGTGCAAAGCTGGGGCTGTGTGCAAAGCGTGGTGCCGTAGCTGAAGCGGCAGTGCCACGTGCAAAGGGTGCGGCCATGGGCAATAGGGCAGGTGGTGCCATCTGCGACCACAGAGTCATTACTACTGTGGAAGACCTTAAAGACCGTCAAGCCCAACCACAAGCTCTTCACCCCCACAGCTGCTAAACCATGTGCCTAAGTTCCTCATCTACATGTTTCTTAAGCAGTACCAGGCATAGTGACCTCACCCCTTCCCTGGGCAGCCAAATCCAAAACTTCACCAAACTCCTTAAGGATTTTTTTTCCTAATACCCACCTGAACCTCCCCAGCACAGCTACAGGATACCTTCTCTTTTCCTGCGGGTCAGAGCACTGTGCAAAGGGATGAGGCTGAATGCAAAGAGTGGGGCTGTGTGCAAGCGGACAGGGCCACATGCAACGAAGCTGGTCAGTATGGACAGCATGGGGCCATGTGCAACAGGGCAGGGCCGTGTGCAACGGCGGGGCAGGGCCGTGTGCAAAGGGACAGAGGTGTGTGCAATGGAGGTGGGTGGTGTGCAAAGGACGGTGCCTTGTGCAATGAGGAAGGGTCGTGTGCCATCATAGACTCATGGTTGCGGAAGGCCTTCAAGGCCATCGAGTCCATCTGTAAACCCGTCACCACTGTAACTGCTAAACCACATCCTTAAGTGCCTCATCTACATCATTCTTGAGCAGTGCCAGGGACAGGGACTCCGCCACTTCCCTGGGCAGCCTTTTCCAATGCTTCACTATTCCTTCTGTAAAGATTTCTTTCCTAATAACCAACCTGAACCTCCCTCGTGCAACCTGAAGACTTCCTCTTGCCCAGGGAAGTGGGGCTGTGTGCAAATCATGTGTTGCCTGAAAAAGGTCTTGTATTTAGTGTGCTGCTTTTGTTTAAGCAGACACACTGGTGCTAAATTTCTTAAAGTGGTTAGTTGCTTTGCAAGATGTAAGCAATAAAGATTATGTATGTATGCATGCGTGTATGTATCAGAAAGAAAAGAGTCGATGGTAGCTAAAGCACAATGTGATGGTTTAAGCACACAAGGGAACCCAAAGAAATTATAGGAGCATTTGGATAAGCACCATTTCAATAGGTCTTGTTGCTGAAATGTATTCATTTCTGCCTCATTCATTCTGCCTTCTATTCTCTCAATATTTATGGGCAAAGCCCACATATGCCAAGGTAGTAAAGAATAATCATCTGCTACGCTCTAAACTAGCAAAATGTTCCCTAATGTGCCAGAAAGTATACTTGAATCTAATTTAGCTACCTTTCGCACATCAGAAGAGGTATCATTTGCAACTCTTTTCATAAGAATAAAGTACTTTTTTAGTATGGACCTAGCTTTGATCCCAAATTTACACCAGCCATCATTACCATCACTTGAAAGCACTCCTGTCATTTCTGCTGGTTTGTATAATGGATTTAGGCCATAAACTAATGTCACATCACTTCACCTATCTGTAGGAAATTTAATATACAGAGATAAAATGACATGCTGCATTAAGCTGCTTACACCAGCACTGTTTTTCATAGAAATTACTATCTGGCAAATGAACAAGTCAGAATACCAAACAATGTGAAGCCCCCAGTATTTTGTTTGTAGAGTGTTATCTATCAACTGCCTTACTAACACTGCTTTCCCTTGCTGGGGACAGTAGGTAGACAGTAGAAAGCAGTTTCAGTTTTAGCTCTTGAAATTTTATTCCCTAGGTGGCAAAGGTAAAGCTAACAGAGAAAAGAGATTAACCACCTAATTGATAGGCAATATTAGCCTCGCTTTAGTATCTCAGTGTTAGGGTGAAGTGTCCAGATTATATATTTTCATGTCTAGACAAATGGATACAATGTTTCCCTGCTGTATATAGATCCATTAAATAATGGATTTAGGACAAGTTTTGCATATAAAGTTTAAAAGCGGTCATGGTAGTTCTAGGTAGTCCATGTTAAAGCGGCAAAAGTATAAGGGAAAGCAGGAGTTATTATGGAAAACAAACCAGTGGTCAAAGTCCATGATCTCAGTGAAGGATAATATATATTTGTGTGTGTGTGTGTGTGTGTGTGTGTGTGTGTGTGTGTGTACACACACACAAAGCTATATTTTATTTCACAAATTAAAAAGCGCTTTAAGAAAACACACAGCTCAATTGATCCGCTTGGCTTGCCTAGCAGAGGGTACTCAGACTTGTATGTCAAGAGAGACATATTGTTTAATGATCACAGTAAAGGGACTGGGAATGAAGCCACCTGGCTCCTTTTACAGAAAAGGTCTGTAAAATGGATTAATTGATTAAGACGTGGGGGGGGGGAGTAGGGGGTAAGCACTCCCTTGCTTGCCCCACAGGGCCTGCAACACCAGTACCAAGCACAGTTTCAGCCTCTGTAGACTTCAGGACCAAACCTGTATACTCCTAATGTCATGTACTTCACCACCTGAGAGAACTTACAGGCATGGCAGTAATTGGGGCTGCTGTCCTCCATCCACCCTATTCCTACAAACTCATTTTTTCCCTGGCTTATGAGGTTTAAACTGCAAATGAGTTGAGAAGTATACTAGACCTATGATACAAACCTTCTCCTGGGTGGTTTCCCTCTGGGGAAAGAGATGGGCTTTTGCTCTCCTCTGGTCCATTATGTGACAGATCTGGCACATCTTTGAGTCTCCCCAAAGATAATGCTACATTGGGCTGCATAAACCATTCCAGTGGGATACAGGGATATCAGTATCTGCTGTATATGAGTTAAAGCACACCAAAATGGTGAAGGACTATCAGTAATGGAGAAGTAATAGCTTAAAATACTTGTAAGTTCAGTTCTGGAGTGAAACCTTAGCATCCAAGTAATTACAAAACATTTCTGAACTGCCTTTCCAGATAGCTTTCTAGATATAGCTAGATATAGCTGTACATTTCCAGTACCAGGGGACTGCCGTCCCAAATCTTTGCTTCTGCCAATGAACACCAAAAACCATGAACTATTCCTGATTCTCCTATCATCATGTGGGATGACATCTTTTATTGCTGTCTGACCACCAAAAGAAATGCTTAACATGTTCTGAAACCTAGCTTACTTTCCCTTCCAGTTACTATTAGATGCTTCAGCTGACAAACAGTGAGTTGCTGGCTTTTTTTCCCCCCATTACCACCGATGTCTATTTTCAGATCTCACACAATCCACCTTGAACTGCAGGAAGCTATTTCTTGATCTAAAACAGATGGAAGTGGAATTCCAGATTTCGACTTATGTAAGTGACGAATAATTTATAACCATAAAGCTCAAGGGTCAGATTATATGCAGTAATTGCAACTCGAAAGCCCATGGAAGGCATGAGATAGCAGGGAATGAAAAGATGAAAGAAGAGGCCAGACACAACAGTTCACGTAAACTTAACATTTCCTTCTATACAGCAAGATCTTTTAGCGCCTGCTTATACTTAAAAGATAAGCAAATAGTAAATCTGATGAATTAACAGTGTGCTTTAATGTATTTAGTTGTACTTGGCTTTTATTTGGATCTTTTCACTGTGAAAGTAGAGTGAAAATGCATTTGATCACTAGTATAAGGGAATTTCATTTGTGAGTAAAGGCTTGATTGAAAAACTAATTCATGTGGAACGTCTATACAAAAGAGATCTGAACAATAATGAACTACTCAGATTTTAATTACATTTGTGTTAAGCCTGGAGAACACTGTGCAAATGTACATTTGTACAGGAACAAAATGCTTGAATTTAAAACAACCTGTGTAGTTGTAACACTTGATGTCAAGAGGCTTTTTTTTTTTTTTTTTTAATCCAAAATACTACAATATCAAGGTACCACCTCTTTGCT
>JAVCKT010011345.1:0-10500 GCA_032273925.1 Rhynchotus rufescens
TAGACACAATAATATGAAGAAATACTCTTGTGTATATACAAAATAAAATAAAATTCATATTCCTGTGCATTTTAACTTTTGTCTTCCCTAAATATTGAAATGCCTCTCTTGAAATAATGGCAGTATTGATACAAAATGCAAAAAGCAGATATTGAAATTGTTTATTTAAATGGTCAGTTATTATGCTTAAAATGTTTCTGACTAGCGACAGTAGTTCCATTGCTGAAGAGTTAAATTGGATTCCTGAAGAAAGGGTCACACCTGACAAATTTACTGCAGTCTTTTAAGCATGTCATCAAACTGTAGAAAGATAAAAAGAGGTAATTTGTTTAGTGTCAAGAAGGCCTTTGATGGGATAGGCAACAGACTGATTTACAGAATGTTACTGCATGATACAAAGAAAAAAGCTATTGTGAAGATTTTTAAAATCTGAGGAATGTTGGCTTGTGTAAACAAATGTGGTTGTGCCAGGGCTTGAGTAGGGAGGGTGGAGAACTCTTTAATTTCCCTTTTGTTTTGGACTCTGAGTTTAAGGGCAAAAGTTCAGGGCCAGGTTGCTTGTTCTTGTGCTATTATACAGTAAAAGAGAGAAAATCTTTTTGTTCTTATAAATTGCAGCTGTCGAACAGTTCATAGTTGTAACGCTGGGTAAATGGGTAAGTTACTCGAACTGTGCTCGCTGTGCTTAAAGCACAGGTCTGAATTTATTAGTGGAGTCCTAAAAGAAATATGTACTAATTGTGCTTAAGTCATGATGTAGGGTCAGAAATTTTAGCTAGAACAGGGAAAATAGAAAATAGTAAGACTGTGCATATGTAAGAACAGGAGTGACTGCTTGGGGAAGGAGAGGGTTTACAGGCAATTTTTAGGTTAGATTGAATCAAATATTCTTATTAGCTGATTTCTGTCTTCCTCTTTGACTAAAGTACAAAACAATTTTATGTTGTGTTCATAGGTGTAACTTTCTGATCCGCTGGTCAGAACAGAACCACTGATGGCAATATTTGGCTGATAAGCAGCTTGAGCAGTTGGGAGAACATGAATTGCAGTCAGGTGCTTTGCTCTTTTAGCTCAAAGTTCAGGGGTGCAGAAACTTGAGGGCTGGGTGTGCCTTAGCTGCAGATACCTGTCTTGGTTCTGATGTCCTCCTCAAGTCTTTTATCATCCCACTGTCTGAGCATATGAGAGTGCAGGTTAAGGCATGTGCCCCTTGTCTTCCATGTCTGCTTGGGGAAAGATTCAAGCAGAAATCTTTTCAGTGGATCAGACAGTGAAAGTGCTTACTGAGCATTCCTGAGTGAGTGTGTTAATGGGCAGATTCCATCAATAAAGGCCATACCTTGTGGATCCCATCCTAATTTGTGGGTCCTAGCATCAGTCTTCATCCACAAGAACAAATGAATGATGACTTCATTGCTTTGTTTTATTGCTGTGTACCTCAGTGATGTGAAATATCATTGCGGGTTGGTTTTGAGCTTGATACAAATGTTAGTCAAGACTGAATTCTGTGGCTGAAACTGTTATTTACGCTTGTTTCCTAACATTTAGTGTTTATGATCTCTGATGTTGCATGGAGGGAAGCTTTTGACTGGTACCCCTGCAAGTAAGTCAGAGTACAGAGACTGACTAAAACTGGAGCAGGTTTTTCCTCAAATTCCCTTTTACCAAGCAGATGGTAGTTCATCTAAATTTGTTTGGAGTTAATGCATGACAAATTGAATGGGCATATGTGAATGCGGGTGGAATGGGAGGTTGTTTTGTGGTGGCAATAAGCGTCATGCTTAGAAAAGGATAACTGTGTTTTATGCAAAAGTCAATGGCCGTTCCTTTTTCTAATTTTCATGTTTTTTAAATACAGTCTGCATGACTGAAATGCTGGGCGCAATTTGCAGGTATCTAGTAGTGGTCATAATGTTGGTACAAAACAAAATGCTATAACTTATCTTCTATTTGAAATGTTTCCTGCAATTTCACTTCTCCTTTTATACTTTATCAGGACTGCATCTCTTGTGGCATTTTCTTAGGTGTGTCACAGCAGGAAAGCCAAACCTTAAATTGTCATGTTGCATGGAAGGTCTCGAATTCCACCTTTATTTTTGGTGGATTTGACAAATCTGAATTCTGGGTTTGTACTGACATGCTCAGATACTTGTGGTTTCTCAGTATATTCAAAAATTGCTTTGCAGTGCTTCCATTCTGTTGACCCATCCTGACATTATTTCTATGGCTGTTTTGTGCAAGCAGAAGTCATTAGCCCGTATAGGGGCTCGGAGCTGAGAACAGCACGAGAGGCAAGTGCAGTCATAGGTCCTTGGTAGCACTAACTGCCTTGGTCTGTTAGCCCACGTGGCCACAGTGCTAAAATACTATTTTAAATAATAGCCTGGCCTAGGATGAATTTCAGAAATATTTCCACTCATTTCCCCCGGATACATTATAGCTACTTAAAGGCCAGAACAAACAGTGTTTTTGTTATTTTGTGATTGTGCCTTCCTGGAAGAATGTCTGGGGCTGGTCAGCAGCAAGCTCTCCGAAGCATTCATTGCAAAGGCAGCTTCACAGGCTTGGCACTGGAAAAACACAAGAACTTTTCTGCTCCAGCTTTCACATGGAAGGACAGTGGTTGTGTTTATGTCATTGCTTTTGGCACAGCTGAAGTGAATTTAAGCAAAAGTTCACCCGTAAAGTTACTCGGACTTTCTCAGTCCACTTGAACCTTAATCTGTCTGGGTGTGATGTTCTGGGCCTGGTGAAGACGCTTTGTGACTGGAAACAACATTTCCTGCCTCTGCAATTGTTATTTCTGCAGACAGCTATACTTTCAGAGCCTTTTCTGTCATTCCTTGGTTTTATTTTATGAATTCCTTCTTCAGGAGGCGGTCATAAGGCTGGGTTGGTCAGCTGCCAATGTGGTGTTTGGTGGGGCGTTCGAGTGGGGCTGCACGGGCACCTCAAGCTCTCAAAGCAGACCTTACTGCAGCGCTGCCCACGTGCTGTGTGCATGTGTGAGCGTGCTCAGGCCTCCTTAAAAGGACACGGAAAGGATAATGAGTAATGCAATGAGCATTTCTTTTCCCTCTCATTTCAAAAAGCCTTCTTCTACCTCAAAAGCTGGCCTGGCTTTTCTTAGATTATCTGGTTTCAAGCTATTTAAGCAGGGGCCTGCCACCCATTAAGTACTTCTGTGGCAGTGAAGTGGCTTTGGAAAACATGCTGTTTGCATCCTTCACTTCTGGGCCTGGAAGAAGCATGACCTTAAGTTGCAAAAATACCTCTTGAGTAAATCTGAGGCTTTTGCAAAAGGGTCTGCTTTCCAAATTTACGCTGAAGACGTGTTTGACGGAGCAGAAGTTTAGGAATAAAGACTGCAGCGTGTCTGTCTACGACCAAAAAAGATCTCTGTTCTGGAAATCAAACACATGTTTAATTAAGGTTGAATAAGTACAAAAGAGGGTGGAAACATCTGAGAAGGAAGGAAAAAGCAGCTCTTCAGATTTTAATGTTTTTCCAGCTTCTAAAGCATGACAGTTCTGCTTTTTATAATATATATTTCAGCAAACATTTCATCATGTATTTTCTAATTTAAGGGATTTTCATTTGTTCTGATTAGACACATGGCAATATAATAGATATGACTAATATTTTTTATGACCTCTGTTTAAAACAAATGAGTGTATTTACTTGTGTTACCTAAATTCATGTTTGGTCAAATGAAGTAACACAGTTGCTTGAACATGTCATGTTTTGTATCTTGCTACACTCCATTACCATGATTTATTTGTAGCTTATTTTTAGTAATCAGGAAAAATATACTAAGACTTTGCTTATGTGAGGCAGAAAATTGAGGTCTTCATCTTTAGGCCCCAAGGTAGTTCCTTACAGTGCACAGTGTTAGCTGCACGCTTGGCAGCGCAGGGTTGATAACAGGAAAAGCTCTTCTCCTTATCAGCACTAGAGAAATTATCCTACGACAAATGCAAGCTGAAATTAAAATTTGAGGGCATCTGCATCCCTTCATTCTTCAGGGAGAAGTAGGTGGCAGGAGGAGGGTTCAGTCTGAGCCCTCCCTGCCATCAGCCGGTGAGTTCGGAGGCAGCCCCTCCGTTGATGTCCCCGCTGAGCTGTCACATATCGGATGCGTCAGCACCACTTCCACCCTATCCCCAGGGCTCTCTTGTTGCTCTTCCAAGGCTCCTGGGCACAGTCCCAGTTTCCTGCTCTTGTTTTTGTCCAGTTGCTCCATTTGATGATTCTTAATGCCCTGCTCAGAGCTCTTGTCTTTGCCTGAGCTCTCCATTGCAATAACAGATCCATCAACTCTTCAGCTTTGACTCCAGTTAAGAAACGGCCTCGAACTTCTCTCCTGGACTGATAGTTCTTGTTTCTTCAGCGTTCAAGTCTGAAAGCGAATATGTTTCTGAAGACACAAATGCTGTTATGCTCTACTGTAGCCACAAAACTTTCTTTGCAGAAGAAAACACCTGGGAATTGCTACTGTGTAGTTTTTAATTTAAAATATCCTTATGACTAATGGAACTATAAAATACCTTGTCACTGTTGTAGCACATAGGAGATCCAGCAATAAATTAGAGGTCCTCTGTGGCAAAGGCCAGAGATACATAATAAAGTAACCGCCTCTGTCTGGGAACACTTCAGTCTAGGTTCATATTTCTTAGTTATGCACCCAAAAATAGGGTTAATCAAATTTAATGCCTAGGGGCTTAAGCAGTTCCCATCTGATATATGAAAGAGGTTTTCACCATTCTGTAATATATTAGATCTGTATTTCTGGAAGGTATGCACTTTGTTAATATAGGAGGCTAAGCTTTTCCTTTAAATATTCCTTACAGTGTATCTAGATTGATTTAGCCGGTGGTTTGAATCAGCAGGTTGCATTTGGTGGTCTAAGACTTTTGTTCAGTGCCTAGAGAACAGTGTTTTATTTTTATCGTAAATGTTTCCTTCCTCCTGTTTTAAGCTAAAAAGCCAAATTTATGAAAAAAAAAAAAACCGTTCCAATGCCTCAATGCTGAATTCACTTTTCTTATTCCCTTTTTTCACATAGATATGTTTTCTCATCATTGTTTTTTCAGATTGTATTGGTCAGTGGACATCTGGACAGCTGGGCTGTTGGGCAGGGAGCTATGGACGATGGTGGTGGAGCATTCATATCATGGGAAGCATTATCTCTTGTTAAAGACCTGGGTAAATATTTAATTTTAAATACTTCTAATGCATTATATTTCTGGGACATTCGTATGCTGTCTAAGCAGAGTATTCTATTTTATTCGCTATTTTCAGCACAAATATTCATACTTAGTATAAATATTTTACAAGTTCATCTCTTAAACCCCTTCTTCCTTCATTGTGCTCCAAGAGGAACATACCAGTTGGTGACTTAGGAAGTGCTTTAAGCCTGCATAGTCACCATCATCATAGAATGGAAGTCTGGTGTAAGATACAATATCTAAGTCACCTGGAAGAAAGTCAGCCCTTCTTAGATTGCCATGTTTTTATCAATGGATGCCTTTTCCCCTTCTCATCAGACCTGTGGTCAAGGGGAATGCTCTAAGTGTGTGTTGAAAGATAAATTAATCGGCTGCAGCTTTTAGTTCTGGCTGAGTTTAAGAAAGAAAAGAGCCATCCCTGCTTCCAATCAGAAGCATTTGTGCACTTAATAATTCTTAGTGTTTACTGGAGATCTCTTTATAGATGCGCTCCCTTATGTAATTACCCACTCTGACACTACAGTGATCAATGGCAGATATTCCAATGACAAAATCCTTTATTTTGCATTATTTGAACCCCTTATCTTTAATTTTTCAGCCTCAGAATGATTGGACTATTAGTCTTTGACTGAAAATGAAGTACCTCAGTTTTAACTCTCTTTCTTTTAACAGCAGATTACAAATGATTCTTCTACAGAAGTATCCATGCCTATTCTTTTTTTCTTTCTTTCTGATCTTTCCTCTGTTCTATGGTTCTTGGAAAAATGTCTACGCTCCCTGCACCTCCAGGAAAAATAAATTTCTATTTGCTGATTTTACTCCATTTAAAATAAATAGCTTTGTACTTCTTAAGGCACTGGCATTTGGGGTGGCATTGCATATGGTTCTTACTCACTGGCTTCCCCTTCACACATGAATGAAATGCATCACTCTCTGCTTGTTCAAATATTTGATTTCCCCGGGTAGTAGTCGGTGTGTTTGCTGTACAACCTGTCGCAAAATAGTATTTTCTCAGCTGGGAAATGTCTGAGCCTTTGCTGATGCCCTCTGCTAGCTGTTATGTTATGCTGCTCCCATACCAATGTTTTATAGGAATAAAAGACCAGAAGAAAACTTTGTGTCATCAAATTTAATCTGTTGATAGCTGTGTTGCATGGTTCCTTCTGTAAACCATCTCCCATAGTGGAAGTAGAAGATTTTGTATCTTAAGATGCACAGAGTATCTGGCGGAAAAAAAGATAGCAAAATGCCAAATGTGCAGGTTGTGTGAAAAATGAATTAGAGTTTTAATTAAGATCAGCTCTGTTTTGAACTATGGAGTCATGGTTTCATAACCTTTTGGCCCCCACTAAGTTTAGTTTCCGTCTAGCCTACCAAGTACATTTGTCATGGCAATAAGCCAACTAAACTGGCTAGTCTGTGTACACATGTATAAGTTTTACTATTTACTTGGATCCTCAAAGTCACAGTGCTGTGAGTAGAGATAAAATATGTGTACATTTTATTACTGATCTTGAAATTCAGATATATTATCTTAAAGGTGAAGTGAGCATTGAAACTGTGTCTGCAGCTTGCTGACAACAGATCTATGCCAGTTTTCCCATTTAGGAGAGTACCAAAGACAGGTGGGATTCAACTCATCTAACTTTTGTCATTTGAATTGAATATTGAGACTCTTGGGAGTCAACATGAAGACAGGGAGAGAGAAGTCTCTTCTGGGGGCAAATCATTCTGCACATGTAAGATACCAGTTTAAGAAGAGGTGAGTAGAGAATAGAAGTGCATTTCCATCTCCTCCTCCTCTGGAGAGGAAACACAGAGAGCAAACACAGGGCAAACGCCTACTTAGTTAAATTTCAGTGAGATAAATGTCACTCAGTGCTTTTACATAGCCACCCAATGCAGAAAACTGAATGCCATCCCTTTTGGTTTGTACAGTAGTTGCAGGTTCATCCCAGAGGATGTGCCTGCAATGTGCTATTGACAATCAACATTGGCTTGTACATATTGGTACCAACAGTGATCCCCATATGAGAGAGCAGAAATATTTTACATGGTGCACTTGTATTTATTCTGCTTGCTGCCATACTGTGCTTTACTAGTAGCTAGACTCAAAAAAACCCCACCAACTTGTGGATAGCTACAGTTCACCAATGTTATCCAGTTGTGTGCCGGTTAACTTTAAAGTTTAATGAAGCACAAAGAAAAGAAAAAATGTGCTTTTCACCTCCAGTACTCTTGAAACTTTGATGTGCTGCTGATTGGCTAGTTCCTTAGCAAACTTCTTCATCGTTATTTTACTTAAGAAATGAAGAACTTGAAGCGTTGCTACGGAAGTTGTTTGTGAGAATAAAGATGTTGGGGAAAGCTAGCCAAAGTTTTGGCTAGTTGCTTTTCTTTGTTCTTGTAATAAAGACATTTTTGGAGGCGCTGACGCAGTTCCTCAGCTGGTCTGAACTGGTAAACTCTGTTCCCTTCAGTGGAATCACACTTGTTATGGTTAGCTGAGGACTTGACCTGTTTCTGGTGCTTAAGAAAGGACTCTTAAGGAAAGGATTTTAGCCATGGTTTGGAAGGCAGGAAGCTTGTGCAGTTTGCCTGCAGCTTTGTTTGTCTGCAGCCACCTTCCCCAGCCCTCCATGATTTTTAACCTTTTGAACATTTACAACTAAATTTCATGTAAGCTTAAAAGCGTTTAACAAAGCAAGTCCTAATACGTTCTTTGTAAATGAATGAGGAGTGTCTCCACAAGACGTGCTCTTGCGGGGGAATTTATGGGAAGGAACAGAGAGGAGGAGGAACTGTTGGGTGGTTCATGTCTTAACGCAGAGGGAATTCCTGGAATATTGCATGAGCTGTGGTGTGGTATGAGTGTATCAGGGAACTGCACAGATACAGGTCTCAAGCAAATCAGGCTTTACTAGTTTTGCAGAACAACAGCTGCATGACTAATTACAGTCTAGAAACCTCAAACTCAAGCTGTTTTCAGATTGAGTTTATAATCCTTCAAATGTACATGTCTTCTTATGCAAAACTATTTCTTTGGAGATAGCCAGTGCTATTTGTTTAGGCACCTCAATGTTACAGTGGTTGCTCTTGTGTGTCGTTTAAAACATAGATTCTCCTGTATTTGTGTCACACAAGTTTACATAAAACTCTTGTCTTTCCAACTGAGATGAAAGATTAGTTAAACAACAGTTCTTAAAAATAATCTCCATGAAGTTACCTAAATATACTTTAATGCCATATTTTACTTTTAGTTGGCTATAGAGGTAGAGCTGCTAGCCTGTGGGGCCCGGTCCAGCTTTGGATGTTGAGTGCCTGCTTCTATAAAGGAGGCATTTGTGTTCCTCCCCATCACTTCAAACTTGTTACTGTCGTGGTGGTCTTGCTCAGGACTAATACTTGCTTAGGATAGATATACTTTGGGCAAGAAGCAGGCAGTTTGTGCCTGAAGGTTTCTGAGCTTTAGCCAGTGCTTTCTCTTTGCTCCTAATCCAGCTACATTCCTGTATCTCTTGGCCCAAATGGGCTTTTCTCACTGGAGGCCACAGAGATTCTCCAATGTTTTTGCCCCAAGGTGTACAGTGTTGGTGGTCAGCAAATCCTTCTAGCAAAACAACCTTGTTTTCAAGCTCCTAGAGAGGTGCAAATTTAATCTTTAAAGTGAGCTGAAGGTAGGACTGAAAAGCTGAAGTGAGCTGAATATGACTGAAAAGTCACTAGAAGGTGATCGTATGGCACTGTCTGCTTTCCAAGCATAACTGCAGCAGAGAGCCCACTGAGTTAGAAATGCAGTACATTTTGTTGATGAATTTTTACTGCTTACTTTTGAAAATCCATGACACGATGGCTATTGCAGCTTTTTAATTAAAGCAGCTGGAGCCAAATGTCAAGAGTTTTTCTTTTTTTTTTTTTTCTTTTGTGTTTCCAGTGGGGAGAGAAGCCGATGGGATCTGCTACTTGATGTGACTAGTTCATTTTCAAAGACCTATCTTCCCTACCACAGGAGAAGTCAACCAGTCAGAAGGTCCTTTATCCAAATTCCAGGTTTCTTTCAGCAATGTTTGCCCAGACAAACTGATTTTCTTGTTCAGAGGTGTGTTTTCTACCTTTGCATGGCCATATTTGGATCTTGCTTCTTCCCTGTGTCGGCTCTCCCATGCTTGGAGATGCACACATGTCCATCCACCACTGTCCAACCTCCCTAGTTCATCATCAGGTGAAGTTTGGCTGCGGTTTAATTTGCTGAATCACAAACTTGAACTGCAGCAGTTGCCAGTTACTGTAAGTCACCAAGAAGGCCCTGCCAGTTTCTGTTATCACAGAATTTGTCTGTATTGAGGTAGCTGCTATACATTTCAGAAGAGACTTCCACACTACAAAGACTATTGACGAATTATGGCACAAAATGAGTATTTCCCTGCTTTTCCTGTTATCTTATCTGTATCTTATATGTTCCTGTTCAGTCATGCTCTGCATGCCATACAGGACCAAGAAGCTATAGTTGTGCCTGTGTTCTGACAATCCTGGTTCTTCTATATATGAATAATGATTCCTGTGGAAAGCTTCCAGAGGCAAGGAATACTAGGGATCAAGTAGATGAATGGAGCATATTCTCCTTCTCCATACACTAGGCCAAGATGCATGATGCCATTGCAACTTGATGAAGGAAGGATTATTGTTGAGAAAGCCTAGTCCTTTTACACATCCATCACACCTTTTATTTGGCGTGCCTGCGTTCCTAGGCTATGTTCTACACATATGTGAGAAATGGAGAAACTTATGGTGATTGGTAATATATATACTTCTCCCTCCTCCTCTCTCTGCCAGCATTATGGAGTAATTTAAGTTTAATGAGTCAACTTTGCTATAGATGGCAACATGGATTCCGTGGAACCAAGTTTCTGGTTCCAAAGATACAAGCACAGAAGACTACAAGACATTTTTTTTAACTGTTCAGGCAGGAATATCAGAGTATTGCCAATATTACTCAGTAGAAGTTGATTTTACAGTTCTTTGCCCCCTTTAAAACTTATTTTAAATGAAAATGGTAACTCTTCTCTGAATTATACCTATGACTAATGTGACTTGAAAGCCATAAGACAGATTTCTGTGAAGTTCACTCTGGTCTTTGTACTAAGTTACATTTCTTCATTTAAAATTCTCCAGCTAATATATGAAGACTGAATATATGTATATATATTGAAATAATAGAGTCATTCCTTTTCTGCTAGTGTAATGTTTTATTTATTTTGCTATAATTTTCATT
>JAVCKT010011346.1:0-36902 GCA_032273925.1 Rhynchotus rufescens
TGGCAAATCAATCATTTCATAGAATCATTATGGTTGGAAAAGACCTTTGAGATCATCGAGCCCAACCATAAACCCTTCAACACCATGCCTACTAACCCATGTCCCTAAGCACCTTATCTACATGTTTCTTGAACACTGCCGGATTTCAGATAAACTTTGCTTGACCTTTCCTCATTATAAGGTCATTATTATGCAAATGCACACCTCCATCCCCAAAGTTACCTGCCTCCAAGGTACAACCACTGCTCACCAAGCACTCTCTAGATTTTTAGTTGACTATAACTTTAAATGAAAGAAAGAGACTTTTTCACCAATCAATAACAAAAGTATGACTATAGTCACTCAAGCTCCACCTAAATGTAAAATATATATATACATAAAAGGTGAACAAGGAGGGAATAAGCTGAAGGGAAGAGTCCCTTGTAACTTATGGATCAGTCAGTGGGCTGAACCTCTTTCCTCCATTTGGGTCCAGATGCCACCTGAGGAGACTCCTGGAGACTGAGAGCCCTTTCCCATCTTCTGGGGTGAGTGATGATTGCACATTTGTACATCAGAGCTAACTGAAAACCCCACGCTGTAGTAGAGAATTTCCTGTATATACATCCCAAACCTGCTTTCTAAATGTTGCATTTGGAGAAATCATGCTATTTGTAAACTCGACTACTTGTTTTGAAGGCAATTGGGTGTACAGACTGTTCATGAAGCCGGTACTGCCAGAGCTGGGCCTATAGCTACCACAGTATTTAATATCCTGTTTAGAGATCAGTCCAGCTGCCTGCAGTCCCTCTAACCTCTGAAGAGCGTCTGGTACACAAGGAGATCCATCTCTTATCAAATTAGCCCCCCTTCACATTTATTTTAGCTTCCTTTTAAAACAGATTTTGTTTTGTGGTGCTCTTCACTTAAGTGAATGTGGTAAAGTCAAGATAGATGCCTTATTGGGGTATCGGTTCTCAAAGAACTGATTTAGCTGATGCTAATGAACAGTAATGCCTGATGCTTAATCAGGATAGTATTGTAGGGGGAAAACCAATGCAGCAGAGATAGGCATTTAACGTATGCCAAGTGATTAAGTGGTGATTAACGAGGGGTTGATATTCTGAGCTCTGGGCTTTTAATAAAGTGTCAAATAAAGATTAAATGGAAGAAAAGAGAGTAGTCAAAGAAGAAACACAGTAAGCCTCCATCTTGTTGCTGTATTTTTATTCAGTGTATTTTTTTTAAGTCGTTTACGTTTGGACTCTAACATAAAATCCTGCAATAGAGATGGACATTTAGGATACAATATTCAAATACCCTTAATGGATTTGAAAGCATGCCCACTAGAAAGTTGTTCTCCACGTCACCTAACTTTCTAATGCATTAAATGGAATCCTAACTATTTATGGTCTTACTTTTAAATATAAATAGGTATCTTTGTTACATCATTTGTTTTGGCTATATTAAAGCTCCATTGCAAAGCATTTAGCAGCTTCTCAAGCCACTGATCGCATTCTGTAGATCTTATTCAACTTGGATAACAATTACTCAGGAGAACAGTATTACTGGAGCCAGTGGGCAGAGGGATCACCATTGTCTTGCAGTCATGGAATTGACCCATGAATGTGGGTCATGGAATTGAAACCCGTGGTAGCCAGACTGCTTTACTGACTCTAGAGGACTTGTTAACATTCAGGGAAAGATCTCAAGCTGGTTCTGCTCTTCAGACCAGTGATTCATACCAGGTATTAACATCATGCTCTGAGTGCTGTTCAACTGCAGTCTATCTCGTCACTCTACAAAGGATTTCATTTCTCTGAAGCCCCACATGATCAGTTTTAACTCCTCTTTTGGACAAGCAGAAGTAGTAGATACCTTAAATCGTTGTGCAGGAGTAGAAGTTCCCCTTCAGGAAAAAGAAAGCAATGAGAAGTAATAAATAACCTTCTTCTTTTTTTTTTTTTTTTTTTTTACCTTAGCCTGAGGCCTCAGTGATCATGGGGGCTTGAAACACCAGGCTCCAACTACCCTTGCACTTGCATAGCGCTCTGTGTTATTGTGTGGAGAAGGCAAATTACTGCTCAACTGTCTGTGTGCACCAGCTTCATGGTGCATCCCAAACGCTCCACTGTTAAGGGAGAAGAGGAATATTGAGCATCTTTTCCCAGGCAGTGCTCTCTAGCATGGCAACTGCTGTGAAAAAGTGATGAATTTACCATGGGGCATCACTGCTGGTGTCTGACTGTGGAAATATGCCAAGTGGTCTCTGAGGGATACCACAGCTGCAGCTCAGGTTGTACAGTGAGTTAGACAAGAAATTAAAGGTTGTCTTAATTAATTTGGGCTTTTTAAAAAGCATTTTTAGAAGTAAAAACAAATTAAGTAAACAGGGGAAAAATGGTAGTTTCATCAAGCAAATTTGAAATTATCATGATTGCTTTATCAATATTTTGTGACTGAAATAGTCCATTGCTTGTATCTTTACTGATTTTTATTATAGTTAAGGGCTGATTTTGAAAGGATTTTAATTGCCATAATGAAGTCAACCTGAATGAAAGTAAGGGCAGCTCAGCACTTTGGAACATCAGGCTGTTTTAAAGTTATGTCATAGCTCCTGGCTCTGCTTAAGTCATTTCTCAGGTAGCATTACATTGCAAATATCTATGCACTTAACCCAGTGATAGTTACATGCAGAAGTATGCTTTGGCAGAGAAAAAAAATCAATACAGGTAGCAAATCTTCATGCTGTGAGGTCTTCTGCAAATTCAGGAAAGCCTGGTCTGCTGAATTTTCCAGTGATACTTGTTAATTTTCAGGAGTGTGAAGAGAGAATGACTATAAATACTCTTACCATGCAATTAAACAGATACCTTTTGAAGCTGTGGCGTGGTGTGAAATCTCCAGTCATTCTACTGTTTCTCATGTTTAAGCTAGATAGGAAAAGGATTAATTTTTATTTTGTCTCTTACATCAAATTTAACCCTTGCAGTTGTAGGAGGGTTCAACTAACACTTGTTCTGAAGTGAGAGGGAATTGCCCTTATAATAGAAAGAAACCCTACAGTGACACTTGGTCATCTGTGGTCAAACCAGGACATTTGCAAGATCTTCAGAGGGAGAGTGTTAATCACACACAGAATCACAGAATGGTTGAGGTTGGAAGGAACCTTTAGAGATCATATTTTTCAACCTCCCTGCTCAAGCAGAGACACCAAGAGCACGTTGCACTTTATCAACTCCTAAGCTTCCTGTTGTCAGGAAGCACACCATGTAAAGCTTATACTTCTCAGTAACATTATTTTGGCTTAGTATTATGTTAAAGTTTTGTCTGTGGATTCACTCAGAATATGGAATTATGTCAGATGTAATGGACTGGCTTTGACATATTCTGAGACTTCTTGTAAATTAATATTTATTATGAGCTTGAGGATCTTCTTTCTGACTTTGACCACACAGATCTCGGGGAAATCTGGTGAATGTGGGGGAAAAAAAGTCTTTTTTTTTTTTTTTAAGGGTTATTTAGGTGAGCTGTTGACCAGTATGCCTTTGATCCAGGGTCAGATGGATAAGAGATAAAAATAGGCATTGTCAGAAAAAGAAAAGAAAATGCCTACTCTAGCAATTCAATAAAAATCTTTCTTTTCAGTAGCTAGATCCTAACCTCCATATTTCAACATGTTGAGGGATTATATTCATACTCCCACTTTGAACATGTTTTTTTAAAAAACTGTGATGTTGGACTGCTTATCCCATTCATAAATCATTCAGAGGTGAAGCCTGTAGCCACTGGCCTTGATGGACCCTGTTTCATCTCCCATTGCCACTGCCTTACAGAGGAGGGCACCATTATCAGGAAGGACTTGTTTGAATAAGGGAATGCCATAATGTAACCGTCATTGCCCATTTACAAATCCAACACAGACAGCTTAACATAATAATAATAAAGAAAAAAAAAAACAAACATAAAATAATGGGAAAATATGTATTGTTTGCTCTATTTGACATCATAAAAAAGGTGCACACTTGGGATGTTTATGCCCCAGATTGCTATTTTCTGATAATGTACTTGGTTAAAGTAAAGTTTTCCCTCTGGATGCATATATAACGCTTAGATAAGAACAATTCACAAAATCCTATTATAGTCATGCTGTACACAAACACATTCTTGGATACTCCAGATAATATCAGGTACATATATACAAGAGGAGAAGGTATTTCTAGGAATATCATTATTGGTGGCATATCTGTTTAAGGTTGCATGTGCATTGGGGGCTCTTTCTTTGAGTCAACGTCTGAAAAGTAAAGAGAAGACATTTAATTTTTAAAACCAACATTCTTAAAAAAAAGGAAAAAAAGTATTAGTATTTCTCCATCCTATCCTCACTACCTCATTTCCTGATTTTCAGTGAGAAACAAAGTCATTGCCTTTAGGTCTCCAAGGTACTCTATTACTTTTAGGGCATGTCTAATCCCATGGAAGAGTAGGAAAACATAAGAATGGTGTCTGGTAACATAAAATGGAAGTTTTCCCTGCCTATTAACAGACATTTAAAGGAAAAAACAAGTCTGTAGACCTTGCCCTTTGGGATACACTGTTCTGCAGGTGCTGTTGCACCATGCTGAAGAGTTCTCCCAATCCCTTACTGGTAAAAGGGAAACCAACAGCCATATGTTGAACCTCTGCTTCTGCTGATCTGCACAGTGTTGTCCAGATCCACCACAGACTATTTTAGGGGGCAACCTCATGCATACAACTTAATCTATCTTTGCCATTAATGCATGGGGGCAGGCTGGAGGACATTCATGGTTTTCCTTCTAGCTTTCTTTAGGCCAGGTGTTTCTCTTGTTTGTTTGTTTGTTTGTTTGCTTTGCTAGCTATAAATGTGTCTGATAAATCTGACACCAGTACTAAAGGTCACTGAGGCACTCAAGACTGCAGAAGATGGAGATGGACTACAGTCTCTGCTGATCCTTGAATACCTATAGATAACATAGGGATATATCCTTGCTAACATTTATTCTAGGTGTTTACAAGTCTGCTGGCAATTTTTAAGATAGCTTTATAATTGTTTTAAATCTCTGCTGTTTAAAATAGGTTTAAAATTATCTGGGAGCATATTTTATTAAAATATGCAGACTATTCCAATATCCAAGCTAATTAAAAATGATCCTATTTCTTTCATCCAAGAATCAGCTGTACGTGGTAAAGGAGATAAAACCACTTGTTGTAGAATAGCCAGTATTATATGGAGTCTAAAAATCAGTTTTTCTAATTATAGCATGTTTTAGCTTTCTCTCTCTTCAGATATATTTAGGATCATATTTAAAAACATTGAATATTTTATAGCACTTATGGAAGAAAATGCTTACAATAAGAAAATCATTAGCATCTTTTTAGTGGATTTAAACTAGAGTTTAAACTAGAAATGGTACACGTATTGCATTTTGTACTTTGTCTAGAATATTTTATAAGAGTCTGTAATTGTAAAGTTGTAAATGCAATACAGTTGTAAAGCTAGAAACCATTTGGTCAAGAATCAAGCAACCAACGTGTGTGTCTCCTCAAAGAACAAGACTCCTTGTACTAGACATCCAGCTGGTATAGACATTATCACAATCTCGCAAAAACAGATTTTATAAAATATGCTTTAGAAAGAATCCTGACTTTCAGAAATGTAAAGAGCAAAGAGGAATATAGGGCTATATTAATAGAATATATCATAAACAACTTTTAATCCGAAAGAAACTTCTGGTTGAAATCAAATCAAAACTTCCTTATGTTTTCTTAGTGATTGCATTTTCCTACAAAATTGTGCTAAGGTTTTGAACTTGAAGAAACATGTATTTATGACTAGAAAAGACCTTTGAGGAGAATGATTACTTCTGCACAACTCCTGTTTTTGTTCAGACTCATAGACACATTTTGTTTTCATCTCCAGATAGCCATGAAATGGTAAAATTATTTTGAAATATCTATCTGCAAATATTCTATTTAGTTTGTACATGATACGAGTCTGACTTGTACGTGTCTCATGAAGCAGTCATCCTGAGATAAAAGTGTAATTCATCTCACTTACGGTTTACTATCTAACAGATAGGAGTCTAGTCGAAACCAGACACAAAGACTCCCCCTGTGGTCATCATGGAAAAACTTGATGCTTTCATTCCTTATGTTTGTCATTTAAGATGTGCGACATAAAATGAAGCCAGCCAGAGAACAGCCCTCTGAAACTTGCTATGGGACTAAAGGGGATCCTCACCGACCAGTTCAAATGAGACACAAAAATAAAGAAAAAATAGATAATCCTAATTCTCCAGCAAGTTGATAGAAAAATGTTAGCTTTATAGAGTTCTGAAGTTGTGTCCAACTGCCTTGAATACCTGAATTTACATAAACAGTCTCTTTCTCTCTTTGACAGTTATCACAGGACTCGATCTTAAATCTTTATCTTCTTTATCTTAAATAGAGAAATGAGAGACTTAGGTAGGTGTGTTGCTTTATGAGGCACCCAAGCTTAGGCTCATGTAAAATATAGCTGCATCCTGCTCAGCACCTTGAAATACAAATCATGTAGAAGCCTTGCTTGGCTTCATGGACAAAAATGGACTGTAAGGAAATGAACTGTAAGGGAAGAGATTGTAGGAGGGGAAAGGAAAAAAAAAAAAAAAAAGGCTTCCACAGGTTGCTAAAGAAGACAGCAAAGACTTTTCCTGGCCATTCAATTTGAAAATCCCTCTTTAAAGACTGAATCTTAAAAAGACCATTATGAGATATGGAAGACTGTTCCCCTACTCTTTTATAAAAGACAATTTTGCTGGGATTTACTCGAAGCAGAATTTCAACTTCTATTTAAACCTTATGAAACTAAATGGCCTGAATAAATGCAAAAAGTTAAAAGCCTGTCTTGAAAGGAACTCTACACACACACACACACACACACACATAGATACACACAGAATGCAATTATAAGTACACCACATATGCCTTAAATTGAGTACACTTTCCTGAGCTGAGTATGTTTCTAAGGTCATGGAGGTAAGTTAAGGAATGGGTGACAACAACTCACTTTGAATTCAGCCAAGCCTGAAAGAGGTGCACGCTTTTCCTTGCCTGAAGTAATAGAGAATATTATAAAATCCTCTGAAATAAAGAGGCAGATTTTCTTCCGCTCAACTTTGCAGTATGCAAAACAGCTCCTCCTGATCTTCCCTCGGCGTGTGCAGCAACCAGAGGGCTGAGAAGAAGAACTGAGAACAAAAGACAGCACGATTCAGTATAAAACAGTTTTCAACAGCAGTATTTGAGCAGCTCAGCACTATTCTTACCATGAGATGACATCACCACGGTGACATTAGAAGATGCGCTGTGCAAGTAGGAAGCTTTATCACAGAATGGAATTTAAATTTGCTTTGAGTAATTTTACCAGGATGTTGAAATGCTGTTGTCATGTAAATGGCTAAGGGCTTCTACTCTAACTCCTTTTTTTTTTTTTTTTTTTTAGAATATATATTCCTGAAGAGGACACACAGGCTAAAATTTGGTAAACAAAGATAAGTAATGGGATTTAATACAGATTTAAAGTTCTTGATATTCATTGATTTGCCTGTCTCGAGACAACTGCTTAACTGGCTTCTTTTGATTAACTGACTTAAAGGCTTTCTTTGGTTTCATAGGATTTATTTAAGATTAGTCACATTTGCCCACTTATAAATTACTTGGGTTATCCATGATATACCAAACAGGATTCACCAACTCTTTAATGAATTTTGCCCATCTATAAATTATTTTAATTATCTGTGATGCAGTATTACTTGTCTGCTACCAATTTTAATAATGGAGTACTTGCTTCCCTCAAGAGTCAGCAGACTCTCCAAGGTGTAATATCTTTCAGAAATCCTTTACAGAGAAATATGCAAGGAACTGAGGCAACCAGTGTTCGTGTTCTGTTTTGTTTTTCATTTAGGCTCCTTTTTTTTTTTTTTTTCGTGGAATGCAATGATTATAACAAAGACTAATCATTTTTAACTTTTGCCTTAAATTATGATATGAAAAAGAACCTAGCTCAAGGGACTAAAATGAAGGGAATCACCTCTGATTCACCACTGAGAGAGCAAATATTAAGGTTTAGTTTATACTTTTTATAATTTCTTCAGATTAAAATAGCCTGCACTTTTTAAAATAAAATCAAATGGTACTCAGTAACTTGAAATAAATCTTTCTAGTCTCACAGTACTACTAGCAATCAAGATTACTTCATTGTCATCAAGATTACTTCATTGTCATGTTTAATTTGTTTATCCATTTCTGGAAAACATGAGCTCTTTTTTTTTATCACATTTCAATTTGTGAAAGAGGGACTGCAAACCGGTATCTGTGACACAATATCAAGCAGATTGGAAGGAACTTTAATCAGGAACAGAACTGGCAGACATGTAGATGGGTAGAATGTAATCGGAAAAAGGAAACACAATTTTTATAGAGGATAGTTACGCCTTACAAAATTTATCACAGTTATTTCAAAAGTCAGCAAGCATATGGAAAATGTATGCTCGGATTTTCGAAAAGTTCCTTCTCAAAGGCTTTTAAAGAAGCTCTCTCAGAAAGAAATAGGAAAGACCCTTCTTGGATTAATAACTGCTTCAAGAAGTAGAATTGATATATAACAATAAATAGTTTTCTTAATGGAGAGAGGTAACCAAAGGAATCCACAGGGATTCTTGCTTTTCTACCATGGGAAAGCAGTGGACACAAAATCTGCTCGTAATACCCAGGCAGTCAAGGTAATAAAAACAAGCCTGATAACAAAGAGCATAGATCGTATGATGCTGAATGATTGGGCAATAAAAGGGCAGGTGAAATTCAATGTTGATAAATGCAAAGTAATGAAAAAAGAGGGGAATAAAGCCTGACTATACATACACTGTGATAGGCTGTCATCACTCAGCAAAGACCCGGGAAGTACAGCAGAGAGCACTACCAGGACATCAGCTTGTTGCTCAGCAGTGGTCAAAATTGTAAATAAAGCTGAAAATAATATTATTCATTTTTTAATATAAAGTTCACCTATATTCTTAGTCCTGAGTGGCGTTCTGATTCCTCTCCACTCCAAGCTAAGAAAGGATGTAGTAACTAGAAAAGAGAGGAGGGCAACTAGAAATGATCTCAGGTATGAAAAAAGCATTAAAGGTATTCTAAAAACACAAGTGACATGGTGAATGGAAACTGGGAGAAAATTTTCAATGTTTCCCACTGTAGTAGTGATAGATGATAATAACTGAAATGATCAGGAAACAAATTCAAAACAAAGACCTTAACTTAACTAAGAAACACAACTTAACTAAGCAATTACTAAAAAAAAGATTACAGAAATAATGTCAATTGACTGTTTGCATATGTATTTAATTTATTTAATTCATATATTCATATATATCTCTATATAAACTATAATAGTGATGTACTTTTCCTTTTCTGCAAAGATGTTTATATGCATCTATATATACATCACCATAATATTTATCTGTTATGATACATACATGACATGCTGTGTGTCTCTATCTGTATGTACATACATTTATATTGGCAGTATCAGGGAAAGATTCAGTTCCTGACTTCAGTGATCTTTTGAAGTGCTAAAAACAGGGATTTCACTGGATGGAGAATTCCAGCTTCTGCCAAAAGGCGAAAAGGACTCTTTTTACTTTTTTTTACTTTTTTTTTTTTTCGGTTCTGAGTGACACACGGGAGAACACGTAATGAGCCAGATTGCAATCTCCCTCCCTAGCCTGAAGCCCGCCTCATCACTCCAGGTTTGCAGCTGAGCGCAGACCCTCACCCTACAAAGCCTGATGACAAGTTGCCACCGCAGAGCTTCTGGAACAGGAGATTACGATCATGTGACTTAAACGCTAAAAGTTTCTGACATTTAATATCAGTAATTAAGAGTTCAGATTGGTGGTTGGATCAATAACCCCTTGCAGGTATTGATCAGACAGTGCCGCCCTGCCAATCATAGTGCAGAGTTAACCTTATGAAAGCTCCTCTCTGCTTCCCGAGCTGTCCCCGCAGCACCTTCCCATGGCCTACGTGCCTCAGGAGCACTTAGGAAGATGTGTGCTGGATGTCACCTATGAGAGGGGACTAATGGGGCGCTCAGCAGAGACTGGCTCTTGCAGCTCACTTGGATAGAGGAAAATCTTCAAAGGACCAAGAGGCAGGGCCACCAGAGAGCCGTTCCTTCCCCCGTGCACCAGCCCGCCTCTCAATCTGCCACCTCTCTGCTGCCAACGGAGAGCAGCTGTCCCCACTCCCCAGACAGAGACAACACGTTCTTTTCTCTCCCACTTGTAAATACCAAAGTGCTTGAGGCACCCTTTGCAGCCCAGCAAACTTTACAGCAAAACTGCTTCATCACTGTGAGTCACTCCTGGGAGGCACCAGGAGCTTCTGGGTCCTCTCCCCACGAGAGCATGATGGTGCCAGCTGCAGAAAGGAGGTCCTTGCCTGCGAAGAGGAAAGGCAGTTTGCTAAGAAGACGACCCACGTTGGAAAATTCAACTGGGCGCAGGATAAATCTTTCACCCACGGATCTTTTAGGACATTCGTAAGGAAGCCTTTGGATTTTATTTCCCATCTGCAGTGCAGGGCTAACAGTAAAGTGGTAACCATCTGATGATGGTTAATAATAATAATAAGCTGATGTTTAATATTGCATAATTTATCAGATCAGTTTTATTTCCTAAGAAAATATAGAATTTTCATTCACACAAAAAACTCTCAATGAACAAAAAATATCCATAAAATATTATATCAGTATGCATAAATATCATAATTCACAAATGCTTTTGCAGAGCCTCATGGAATTAAGTTAAGACCGTTTACTTGGCACACAGGCGTCAATGCCCCTTGGAATGTGTATGTCATGGCTAGCTATGATCAGAGACTTATTTGCTATAATATCTCCTCTCTTAGAGTGTGATGGCTGTAAGGAACAATGGGAAATATAATTCAACCAGACAATTCAGCCTGTAAAGGAAAATGAACTCATGAGGCATCTCATGTGATTCCTGTGAAATACCCAGGGGATACTCTGAAGCAATATATTTTAGATCTTTAGCTTAAAACGGATGCAAAGCATCTTTTTCTTTTTTTTCCCCCATTTTTTAAAGGAGAAAAAAAAGCATATAATTATATTCCTAGCAGCTTCAGTAGTAGTAAAAGGATTCTGACATCTGAGCCATTTTTCACCATCACCAGCCAATTAGCAGTGAGGTTTAAAAGACTCACAAGCCTAGGTTCAGAGGCTTTCCGTACCAAATGGCACTTTTTATCTTCTCTGCTTTGTGCCATACCCATGAGTGACATAAATAGGGTTTCTTGTCCTTCTTCATATCATGTATCTCTTCAGCCTGGTATAGTGCCTCACCCGAGAGAAAGATTAGGAGTTACTTCGCTTTTCAGACTAACACAGGTAAGTATTTTTAGGCTAAGTAATATCTATTTTCTCCTCACAATCAACCAAAATACTTGAGAGACACAAATAAGGGCTTCTTTGTTAAAAGAAAATTTAAGTTTTATACAAAGAAATATGTGAAGAAGCACATGTCTAAGGAAAGCAGAAGATTTCTTTTATAAAGAACAAAAGTTTGTTTAACTTCCCTTTTAAGGCAGCTCCCCTCATCCCTTTTGAGATGGGATATATACACAGCACCTTCATGCAGCAGGGAGCTGGGAGCCGCAGAAGATGAAGACGCTTGGAAAAATGCTTAGTCATCTAAAGAAAATCAATTCTGCTGATATACACACCAAACTGAACACATTCTTGGCTGAGCGTGGACAGACTTAGCTATGGATGAAACATCACTGTGCTTGTCTGCTGCATGGTGCCATGCTAAGTCCAGGCCTTATTTTACAGTCTGTGCTTCACTTTCCAGTGGTGGAGACGGTGATATACAAAGAAGAACCTGAGAGGAAGGACTGTCTGACTATGGACTATTGCATATACTTTTGAAATCATATTTCAAAGGAAATCCCTTGCTGGAATCTCATTAATTTAAACCAGTCATAGTGTTCACTATCATATACAGTCAGCCTATTAAGCACTGTTAGTATGAAAAAAAGAGATGAAAGACATAATTTTATGGAAAACTATTTCAGTATCACAGATTTTACATGACAGAACAGTTGGACTTGCGATATAAAGTTGATACTTGGACATAGGAAACCTAGATTTGATTCCAAGCTTCTTCCCAGAAGGTTTGACAATTCACAGCTTCTTGACAATTCTATGTACCATAACATGCAAACGCTGAGCTAAAACCTCTTTCAAATGGGTAACTTAATGACATACGGGAGAAGGGGCTACAAGATGGGGTTTCCTTCTTCAGTGTTTGTCCTGATCCCTAGGATGTAGACACTTTCTGTCTTGGTCACCAAACATCCTACAAATCTCAAATTACCATATGCCAGTGCATGCTTTTGAGAAAGAGAAGACATAGTTTTAAATCACTCAAAGGAAAATAAGGATTCAAAACTGAGTTAATGCACTTACTATATTCAGACCTAGACATGTTGGACCAAAGCTAGAAGTACATATAAGTATCCACTGACATTTAATACTAGAAAAATGAATCATCTAAGACTTTCAAGGCCTCATGGACTAAGAAAAAGTTTCGAGAATTTAAATATTTCTCTTTGCTGCCAAAAGTGAGAGTAGATGTTTGCACTATTTGCATATGCTACATTATATCCCATCAGCTAGGAGTAAGACAATGGTCCAGAGACAGAAGGGCTCAAAACACAGCTTTTCTCCTCACAAGCTAAATTCCACCATAAATGTCCATCCATACCGTTTGTCTCTTAGATTGCTTTTGCTTGCTGTGTGTTTGACACGCTGCTTTTTGTATAGTGACTCAGCTAGGAGCTGGGACAGAGGCTTCATCCTTGATCCTTGTGCAAATACATCCTCAGCTGTGCTACTCCTCAGCAACCAGTCTGCGAAGATGACAAGAGCTTCCCATCTTGCAGAGGCTGATAGTGGAGGCCTTCGTGGTTTCAACAGATGGTGCCTTGGAATTTAGTTGAGGAAATCAGCTGGTAATCTGGATTTTGAGCTACACACACTTCATTTCATGTGTCTCATTGGGACAAACTTCCTGGTGCATTTTCCTTAGGTTAGGAGCTTGCCCAGGGGAGGTCTATGCAGATACTTCATTTCAGACAGTGGCTATTTCAATTTTAGCCACTTTCCTGCCCAGGAGAAAATGGCTTAATTTTAAAAATAATGGCAGAATGCATCTAAGGCTGGACAATTTAGAAGAATAGATATTGGCTGAAGTTTAAGAGCTAAAAGAAATAACCTATGCTTCCCCCAAATCTACATACCTTTCTGCATACTTTATAATAAATTTTAATAAAGAAATAATCTAAAATGGCACCTGTCAGAAAAAAAGAATAACTCCAAAATGTAGGTTATTGAAATATGAGTGTAATATAGAAAAGACAGCAGTACTGATATTAATGACCTCTCTGTCTTCTGGTGCAATTAAAAAAGTCATTCATGTATTTTATTTTATTTTATTTTATTTTATTTTATTTTATTTTATTTTATTTTATTTTATTTTATTTTATTTTATTTTATTAGAAATTATATAATTAATTTTAAAATATCTTACTGCAAAGGCTGAGGAGAGAGATTTGACTTTTAAAAGCCAAATTCAGCTAGACTTTTTTTTTTTTCCTTACTTAAAAAAAGAAAGTATAAAAGAATTTTTCATAAACATTTTTTTTCCCTCTGGCTGGAATATTAGGCCAGTATATTAAATTCCCGCCCCCAACTCCACAAAAGGAAGACCCAGCTACATTTACATAATAATGTCCCTACTGTGCTTTTGACAGATGGGTTTCATCGACACAGACATACTGTTAGGGGCTTAGCAATAGATTAGAAAAACAACAACAATACAGTGTAACATAATAAAAGTGTATTGTAATGTACATCATAACTTTTGGCCAAGGTTAAATTTCCAGTTGGTGTATGAAAGTCGTATTCCATTAGACAAAATAGATGTCATGCTGCAAAGCATTAAAGATGAGTTGACTGAGCCATTTATTTTTATTTATATTACATTATATTTTCCTTGATTCTATTTATGCAGTCGGTTAAAAAAAAAGAAACTTAATTCCCCCTCACTCACCTACATTGCTGCGCCACCATCATGCCGACAGTGAAGGTTTCCATGTAAGCCTGTCCTCTGTGCAAGGTGCTGCACAATGCTACGTGGTCCAGCTGAGCTCCAGTTGCAGCAGTGCCATATATGTATATGTATATATAGATATGGATATGTACATTGGGTTAGGCTGCACGCCCCTGCACAGTTAGATGTCCAGCCATGGCAATACCCTGCTCACCGTAGACTGATTTATCGTGCTCTCTGGGAGCAGGTTTGACAGTCCACACGGAGCTGCAAGCGAGGCTGCTTGCACAGCTCTGCTCTGTGCTGGATGTCTGTGGAGCACAAGCTGGATCCTTCTCAATTCTCTTACAGCTTCAGAGGCCAGAAGGATACCCACATTGCAACCTGCTAGTACAGCTGTCCTGAGAGTCTTGTCCTGATGCCTTGCTCTCCATCCTAAACTCATGGGATGAACTACTTTGTAATAGGAGGGATCTTGGCAGAGATATCCCAGTGAATTTTTCAGGACAAGATATGTAGTCCCACCTTTAGGAGCACTGTCCATGGCAGAGCTCCCTGAGAGTCAATCTGCAGGTTGGTCTGTCCCCTCCCCAGAACTCTTCTGCAGCTGCCTCTGGTCCTCAGGAGATTCTCCAAAAGTCTCTGAGGAGAAGAGGAATCAGCATGTGTCCTATTTTTATTATTGTTGGTTATTTCCCCTCTCATCCCCCTCTCCAAATTGCAGCAATTTTTTGTCTTTCTTTAGTAATGGCTTTGCATGGCTTCACAATAAAAGTCATCCACCAAAGAGACAGAGCAGTTTTCAATGTATGCTTCCCTGAAAGGTACTCTTGGTTGTGAGAGCTTCACAGTCGCTCTTTAATGTCAAGCTATATGGTTTTGGGGTCCTTCCCAACTCCATCAATCCCCCTGACGGCACAGACACTTTGAGTGGAGTGGTGAGGACAGAGCTGATAAACTGCAGCCTCCTCCGGTACTGGCCTCAGTCCAATGAGGCAGTAATGCTCTCCCCAGGAAGCTCTGTATAAAAATGTTTTCCCACCAAGCGGTGGTAGCCAAGATGCTCTCGGGCCCTGGGTGCTACCAGGCATCATGTGAGGCTGACCTCGCTGGTGAGACCATGCTGTCCTCAGCCACCCGCTCTGATGCAGAGTTGTGTTGCTCCTCCAGTTGTCATGACAACGTGCACCCAGTGGGTCTCATCCCGCCTTAGGGAAGCTTATGTAATGCTCCATGCAGCCTTGGAAAGCACAGGGAAAGCTGGAGTGAAAATCACTGAGAGGAGCCATTCACCAGGGAAGGGCAAAGGGAGGAACAAAACATGAAACCATTTTCCAAATGAATGTTGAAATAAGGAGCTGGCATCCCTGCACCCGTGTTACTCTCAATTTGCATCTGTCTCCCCACTGCGCTAAACAAGTCAAGGGAGTCCTTGTGACAAGGAGCTTGTTGTCAAAAGGAATGGATGTGTGCTGGAAGAGTGCAACTGGATTTCCCTTCTTCACATGGAGGAGGCAGAGGTGGACTAAATCCAGTTTACATTTTGTGTCTGTGGAAGAGGGAGAAATGAAGCCCAGCATATCTGTAAGGCACAGTAAATGTGTTCTTCCTTTTAATCCGCCTTCTGTGAACGCCAGAAATAAGCCATGAAATGGTTCAAGGTGGGAGAGGCAGGCTGGTGTCCCCACTGTCTGTTCTAGTGAAGACACTAGAAATACGGTCAGTACTTGCTCAGAAAAACAAGCCCTTGAGATGGGTGTGTAGACAGTGAGGTAGGGACAGCATGCTCTTTTTTTTTTTTTTTTACCTCTACTTTACCCTGTCTTAAAATGTATAACAGAATACAAAATCATTTGATTCCTTCCAGCCTTGGAATCTGTGAGGCCATAGCCTCATGAACATGTAAAGGAGCACACTTCCTGAGATCACATCGCTGAACTTAATTCCTGAGGTTCAAACACAAACATGCATGTAAACAACACTGCATTTGGTACAGTGGCCTAACATTGCACTAATCAAAATTACTCTTTATTTATGAGTAGAAGTTCATTGCAAATAACAGAAGGATGGTTTCTGTTTGTTTTTATTTCTTAATCACTTTCAAAAGAGACCATATGTGAAACATAGCCACAAAAAAAGCGCTTTTTTTTCTCTATTTTTTATCAGCTTTCCTCCTTATCTAGTCTTATAAGGTTGTGCAGCTATCTGTTTTTAATTTCCTATTTTAAAGCATCTCTGATACCTGTACTTAAATATTTTTTTTCCAGTTCAAGTCAAGTTTTAGTCTCCAGTTAATGAGGAAAATTTACTAACACCAATGTCCCGTTTAGGGTTACTGATAAAGTGAAATCTAATTATGTTCTGGTCTTTGTACTTCCTGAGATGTTTAGAACTTGCTTATAATCAGAACCTCAAATCAAAGTAAATCAATGCATAACTCTTGTTTTTGAGAAGCTGCATCAGCTTCCACCACCTGAAGAGTGGTGGTCTAGCATCAAAGCCAGCTCAGGGCAGCAAATGGGGAAGAGGAAGGAAGAGAGCATTTTCTGTCATGCTTTCAGGCTGAGCAGAGAAAATCAAGTGGAATCATCTAAGAAGAGTGATGCTTATTAAACTTCCAAATAACTCCACTTCTAAAAAGATCTGTGACAAACTGGGATAAGCATCAGGGAAGTATTAAGCCGTTCTGATTACTGCGTGGTGAAAACTTGCAGGTACATCTCTGAGGGGGTTACATATATAGTTCTTTCCACCAAAATACTATAAGGAAATCAGTGATACCTAAGAAGTACTCTTTCCCTTCACAGAAGAAAAAACGAAATACTTATAATAAAAAAGAACAGTTTTCAGCATCTAAACTCTGTTGTACATTGGGTAAAAAGGGAGTCATCCATGCAGATAAGAAGATCCTGAGATGCTGCTGCAGGGCTAACTCAATTGCTTTCCTCCTGTGTTTGCTAAGATTGGTACCTCCTGTGCTAAAGTCATGATAAATAAATAGCCAATATCATTCCAAATGCACTATCATCATCATCATCATCACAGGCCTCCTTCTGGCCACAACAAGACGAAGGCCTGACCTTAAAAATGGCACCCCTGACTCGGACCAAATGTGACCATTTTTGTCTCTGCCATCTGTCTATTCATCTTGGTGATGGGCAGTCCTGGCTCTGTTTGCTGCCTATCCACTATGAACAGACAAGTGCCTGCAAACGAGCTTCACTTAAATGTGGGGAGTTGATACCAGCCTCGGGAAAGTATCTGGCACATCACAGTAGGAAATATCCATTGTTTTTGTTCAGATTTAGATTTTCTTTCTTGCTGGGTTTATAAGAAAGAAAATCTTCTTTCTTGAGGATAGTGCAGAAGTGAGCACTGTTTTTATGCATCGATAGGTAAGGGACAATAAAAAGTTTCAGGGATTTAGTCCAAGCAGAAGGGACAGCATGGGGCAAGGTCTGGAGACACCTGAAAGACGAGGAAATGAAAGGAATGGTATTTCTGAAGCAGACATCCAAAGTAGTAGTAAGACCTTAGGGAAGGTAATAAGTCAAAAGAAATCATTTGGGTTTTGCTTTTTAAAATCCTCTGATTAAGCCATGTTCCTCATACAGATAGTAAAAATACTGAGCTTTCTCTCACAAAAATGTTCCCCCCTGAGAATTACTGAAAATTTAGGAACTTGTAATCACACAGACAGGAAGAAAAAATAAAGACCGGTGATCAAGATGTGAAAAGACTTGAGTTACTCTCTCCTTTGTGCCACACACAAAGACAAAATTACAAAAAAATTAAGACAAAATTAAGACAACCTTACTACACCTATGTTTCACAAGTGGGGACCTTTGAAATAGGTATAATGATACCTCCTTACATTACCAGGGCTTGGAAAGGATGTACAAACTGGAAGAATCCTGTGCCAGGGCATTATTTCTCCGTTGACATCATTATCTCTTATGGTGCTGGGTCACTTCAAAAATATACTGTGCTGTTCAGGCTTAACATTTCCCCATGAGCTCACTCTGTTTTCCATCCCTGTCAGGGCTGCAGTTGGGCATATTGTGCTGTTTGACCATTTCAAACAGATACTATAAGCATCTTCTGTCCTTGATGCATGAGAGCACTGCTGTGGTCACGCTATCTGGAAAATGTATCTGATGGAAGAGACTGGAGCAGCCGTTTGACAGGATGTGGGCAGAGTATTTTGGGAGGGTTATGAGGCAGCTGGAGGAAGAGCAATAGTGAGATACGAAGGTGGCGGGGAGAAGAGAAGGCTCTCTTATAGAGAACAGTGTAGAGGATTAAGAAAGTGAATTGTGGGTCCTGGGCAGGAGTGGGGAGGAGGGCCGAGATGAGTGCGTCAGTGTGTGCTGCTTGGCTGCTTCTCCAGATGGAGCCTTTTGAGGCCAGGCATCACTGACAGTTTGCCCATAAGTGGTGTGCCAGCATCCGAGAGATATTTATTAGATTGGCACTATTAATCCCTCACTTACAGGAGCACTTAAGTTCACTCACAATTGTTTAAAAGTCATTAATAATATTTAATGGTGGTAAGATGAGCAGCTCTTTGTTTTGCATCTAAGCATCGCTAATGAAGGGGACCGAGCCAGAGGAATACAAAACAGGCATCGTATTGGTGCGAAAATATTGGCATTTTCCTTCCAGGGTGTTTATTATTATTTCGGCAACGATCATGTCTAGACATCTCAGATGAGCCTGGGGTCTGCTGATGCTCAGTACAGAATAAAACAGACTGCTTCAAGGAACTGGTCATGTAAATGGGCAGGGCAAAGGAAAGGTAGGAGGAGAAAAAAGAAATGCAGAGAAGATATTTGTTCCAGGGCACATAGCAGGTCTCTGGCCAAGAGAGGAACATTTAAATCTCCTGATTACTAAACTACTTTTTAAGCTACTCCCACAAATTTCTGGCATCAGGCTGTAGCATGGCTGTCTAGTGCTCTAGGGGAAATCAGGACTGCATCACAGGAGAAAGACCTGCTTCCTCACTTGCCTTGTGCAGCCCCATAGACACACCTGGTGAGGTCCTCTCTTCTCTTCTAGCTGTTCTGACAATGGGTCAGTTTAGAGGGTCATCGTTTGAGAGAGAAGGAATGGGAAAAAGTAAGTGCTTTGTATGAAAATCCAGAGAACACAAGGAAGTCCTAAAGGATCTGATGAAAATGACCATTCCTATAGCCCTGAGCACTTCTAGTGAAACTGGCAGGTCTGGTAGCACTTTACTGAAGTGAGACAACAACTCTTGTCTAAAATCTAAATTATCACCTGTCCCTTTCAAGAATGCTAATGCACAGCTGAACAGAAACACAGAGTGCAGCCTCTAGGGTCTGGCACAGAAAATACCTGATTGGCCCGGGCAGAGTCCAGGTTCATGCAAACACCTACAGGACTGTGGTTCATGCAGCTCGGGGACAGTCCAAGATTATCACTGCTTTAGTGCTCCTGTTCTTCAGTAATAGTGAAGCTACTCCTTTCTTCTCTCATATCTCATCACAAGACCTTCTCACTGCAACACCATTAAGGAAACTTCCACTTAACGCTATCTAACAGCTATTATATAGAGGGGATTATATAGAGGGTATTATATATTATATAGAGGGGAGAGGAAAGACAGCTAAAACAGCAAACAATACAGCTCAACTTACCTGAATGTTGGTGTGGAAGTCTCTATGCAGAGATGAGATCTAGATGTCTGGTATTCTGCTTCATTGCAATATCTCTTGATACCATTTGTCTGTCTCAGGTTCCTATTTGAAGCTTCGCAGGTTCTCTGTCAGGGAACAGCAGGTTTTAAAACTCAAGACTTCTTTTTTTTTTTTTTTTTTTTTTTTTTTTTTAATCCAAGATTGGATATGCCAAAAAGCTGGTAAATCCAGGTCTAGTTTTTAGGAAACAAACCACCACCACCAAAAACTTTACTTAGCAAGGAACTGAGATCTTGCTGCAAACTAGTATATGGCATTTTAGCAGGGCACATTACGTAGATTTAGCTGGCAGCTAATGGGACCATGGGACCTTGTGCTGCTTTCTGTTGTGACTAATGGGCCTGCAGAACCAAGGGGGTTTCTTTCATGGTCACTAGAAGGTAAAGAAAAAGATGAAGTTGGAGTTTATTTGGCCCTTGAGCACGTAGTTTCAGTTCGTCCTCCTGTTGCTGCTCCAGGTTTCATTTTGCCTTATAAAGCAGAGAAAAATAATTTAAAAAAAAAGTAGCAAGGAGGTGAAATTCATTAATGTCTCAAGGTTACACAGATAGCACAAGAGGTTTGTAGCCACAAGAATCTAGTGACTGTGGTCTAGACATGAGACTGGAGGGACTGGATTTCTGGTCTGGGTATGCATAATCTAAACAAGTCACTTCGGTGCCCAGCTTCCTTCAGCATGCATGCACATCTATGCCTCTGTTGAGGAGGTAGAAAGGAAAGGTTCGTGGACAAAAATAATCTAGAAATGTGTGTGTATAAGGCCCAGAAAACTGTGATCTTGTTCAAAATGGGTGGTGGAGAGAGATGCTCTAGGACCCAATCCAAATTTAAAAAATAGAGTCAGTTTTAGGCAGAGATACCAACAATTTAGATCTTTTGCAATATTGTAGAAATTTGCTGCCAGAACTCTTTTTTTTTTCTTTTTTTTTTTCCCCTTCTGCTTACATAAAAAATGACTATGGAAGCAATAAGAACAAGGTGTTCTAATTAAATAGATTTGTTTACAGCTTGTAGCATGAAAAACTAATTCAGTCTGATATACTGTATGTTCTTGCACTATCTCTCTCCCACTTCTTGTAAAATTACCCGTTTTAAGTAGTATTTTATTTAAGAATATTTAAAAAGTGGGCTTGATTAAAGAAACAACTGATTTAAGATTCGAAGTGTTTCTTTCTTAAAATTAAGGTTTCAGTTCAAGGGGCAAGAAGACAGGAGGGGAAGAGCAGAAGCTATGCTATCTATCATAATATTTCTTCTCTGTTTTATTGCATTGCAAAGGTCCCTACCTTTACTAGTCATGAAAACTCATAGCCTGTGGCTAGAACATATTTTTATTAAGTGAAGATTAAAGTCAGGGCCAAAACAGATCCACTATAATATGCTTACAAATATAATATCCTGACCCAGAGCTCTGCCAAAGTATCAACTCAAAACAGTAGCACAGACAGCCCTTCCTGATCACAGATGTGTTCCTATTTATGTGGAGACTTCTCCACTGATTGGAGCATCCTTTAAGGAGCATCCTTAAAGGTGCTGTAGTGGGAATTACGGGGAGGATAAATATTGTGACTAATGTGAGATACAAAGAAAACAGAACAAACCACACAACTCTCAATATATACATTGCCATCAGATAATCTTTGGTGACTGTAGAGAGCAGGGCAGGATGATGCTGTTGCAGGGAAGAGTAACACACCAATAAATTTATCTCCCAGGCTTTGAGAGCATTACCCATGCCAAGGCAGACAGGGATTTTTTACTGCCACTTAGACAAGTTTCAGTTCAGGGACGAGGAACTTTGAAGACTTTCTACTGAGAGTAGAGCCGAATTTAGAACCCAGGTGACCACTCCAGCCTTGAACCAGAAAGTTTGCAGTGTCCACAAGCAACACAAATCCTAATCAAGCTGCAACCTTCCATACAGTAGGGTCCCATCTATATGGGTTATAGATTGCCAGAAGTAAGGGTAAATATCAGGTTGGTGAGTCTTCCGTAAGGGAAATTCACTCTGTAGAAACCTCTGCAGATGTATTTCCTATGACATTACTCAGGATGTAGCCACTGCACCATACTATCATTGCTGGCACTGTGCAGGGCCATTGTAGGCAGCTGAGTAAATCCTGGGAGCTGGAGACTTGAATGGTCCTTGGACATCTCTCATGTCTTACCCACCAAGCTTGATACTGATCCGCTAATTTTCCCTCTGCTCTGCCACAAGGTGGACATCTATCTCAGGTAGCTCTAGGTGACCTTTCATGCTCTGAACCATCATGTCTCCAATGGTGCTGGACTGTCTGAGCAGAGATACAGGTGCCTGACCAGTCAGCAACCCCTCCTTCTCCATACAGGCCGATCTCTGCCACATGGTCCCAGCTCTGAGGTACACAGTCCTCCACAAAGCCAGAGCAAAACACCTATAGCAGAAGAACATTGAGAACTGAGTCTGTTCATGGCCTGTATAAAATTCAGCCATAAAAGCCTAGTATTTAATGAAGATCTGTGTCCCACTCATCTTCTCTGCAGTCTGAGTAATCAAAGACATTTATAATATACCATGTGCAAATAATGTGCATCGAAGGGGGGAAAAAAAAGAATTTTGAAACTGTTCTTTCTGAATTCTGATGCCTCCATAAAAAGTCATATTTTTAAACTCTACTAATTGCCTTTTTTTTTTGTTGCGGGGGGAGGCAGAGGGATTTGCTTTCACAAGTTCTCACCCTGCTCCAGCTCTGTGGCTGCCAGAGCTGCAGGAGACGTGGGGACGCTGAGCAACTTGGGCTTGTGCCTCCCTGACAGCTGGAGCTGGAGGGAGGCTGAGAGCTGGGGCGGTGGAGCGGGGTGCGCAGCCCCTGGCCGCCTGCCTGCAAGGCTCTTGCTTTTGTCAACTTTCTGTCTGAGAGCAAAATTGACAAGAATTTATCTTTTTGGTGGGAGGATAAAGGTAGCAGCAAGGTAAAATAATCTCCTTATATCCATTTATCCATAATGAAAAAAAAAAAAAAAAGGACCCCTCACAACTGAAAATTTTCACGGAACTTAAAATTTTCCATAGAAATTTCATCAGTGTGAAAACAGCACGAACAACCAAAGAACGATTCCAAATGAGAAGAGAAGAAAATGAGAAAAAAAAATCATATACCCTGTCTCTAGCAATGTGTCTGATTGTGCAGAGTTGCAGAGCATTTCAGTCATCATGCAGAACTCTCCCAGCTCCCGATGGCCTCAGTGAAATGTGCCTGTCACCTTTCAGGATAATGATCTGCTCTTTCCAAGAGACACTTATCACCTTCTCTGGATTTTGCCTTAATTTTGGTGTAACTTAGAGATAAGGCACATAGAGGGCAAGAGCTCCAGGGAAGAGTAATTTTCACCTTTTGGGTGCTTAGAGCATGATAAAAAACTTTCCTTCGTGCTTTTGAATTAATTCCTCAAAAGTTCCAATGCCTGCACACCCATTTGTTTCCTCATTGTTTTTATTAAACAAGAAAGGAGAGCTTTATTACTGCGCAAATGAAAGCATCACCAGAAGATAGATACTTCCCAGATTCTTATTAATCTCTAAGAGTTATGAGGCCGCCTAAGTTCCACAGAAATTAACATACTCTACAGATTTCTTTAGCAAGTCACCGAGTCCTTGCTACCCTATCTGGAGAGAGAGAGAGGAAACCAAAAAAGCAAAACCAAAGCAGAATAAATCTGTATTATTAAGAGGTTGTTGCAAGTCAAAATGTGCATGTGCATGTGAGTCTTTGTCTACAGACATAGGGCAAGGCTCTGTGCTAAGGTGCATCATTTACAGCACCATTACAGTAATTTACCATGGACTATGGTTGTGTAGATTGAAGTGTGTGCCACAAAGTAGAGGTCATAATCATAATTAAAGGAGACTTGGATTTGCAATTCAAAGTCATCTGAGACTAATCTCCAAAACTGCAACTGTGCAAATTAATACAGTAGAGCATTGAATTTATTCTTTTCTCTACTCCAACCAGCGCATCCTAACACTTAAAAAAAAAAAAAGAAAAGAGAGAGAGAAAGGGGGAGGGGGCATTAACAGCATACAAACCGCAATTAAGGCAGAAGAGAGTTATGGCATTGACATTGACAATATCCTTAATATAGTCTGCTTTTTGTCCAGCAGAAAATTCCACTGTTTGTTGTTTTGGTCTACCATGGTACAGGGATCTAATTAGCTGGAAATGGATATTAGGAAGTTTTGGGAACGTTTATATATATATGTATATCTGTGTGTGTGTAAATATATATATATATATATTTCTCCATTTGAAGCAGTTGCTTTGGCAGTTCTCATGATCTAAATGCCCAGGACAAGGTTTCCTGAGATCAGAGAAGACTGGATTATATGGCACCCATGGTCCTCTAAAAACCTGTTTTCCTCATTTCTAAGTTCCCAGTGACATTTAAATTCCCATAAGATCTCACCAATTTGCTAACTCTTATTCATACTATTACATATCTCCTAAAAGTCAGTGTTGGTTGTCCTGTGAATGGGAAAGCTGAAGGGAACTGATCAACTGACGTCGTGTTTCTGACATACAAGGAATACCTCACTGAGCCACTAGAGCTAGTGTCTACCTAGACTCTTAATGACAGTATATTGGCATAGATGTCTCTGATTCCTGATTTTTTTGATATTGATTTCCAGTAGATTCAGTCTCACAATTAAAGTGCCAAGAATTAACTATAAGCCATAATAGTTAACCTAACCAAGCAAACAAAAAACACAAATCAGTGATTCATTATTTTAGTAAAAGCAAAGCTAAATATTCAGATAGAGATTCCTAACTGTTGTCTTTTGCAGCTCAACACTGACTGCAATGCCCTTTACGTAACTAATGGGAAGCATTATAGGCCCCAAAACAACCTGAACAAAGTTGCAATACTCCAAAAAAAAAAAAAAACAAAGACGTGTCTTGTGACCAAAATGGCTATTTGCATGTAAACCAAGTCAATGGTAATGTGAACAAAATTGAGCCAACTTGAAGACTGCAACAAACAGGAGGAAATATGAGATGAAGGTTGACTGTCTGTGGTGACCATGATAAATCCTCTGATTGTAGGAAAGTAAGTAGCTTAGCTTGACATCACCAGACTTTAAGGAGTGTTTGATAGTATTGAAAAGAAAGGGAAAAAGAAGGTCTTGATCTAACATCATCAAAGAACAACTTGTCACTAAGAAAGGAGAGGCTGGGCTTTCCCAAAATGCCATGTAAGATCCTATCTTACTATAGGGTAGAACTACAGGATAGTAATCCTATAGTAAGAACATCTTACTATGCTCACAGTTCTCAAAACAGTACCATTGCTTACATGGTAATGACAGTTTTTGCTAATAAAGTCAGTCTAGTAATAAAGTCACATTCTAGGTGGCTGCTGAAATACTAGGTCACTCTTCACTGTTTGGAGTGTTGTGGTAAGCTGGAGTACCTATGTGAACTTCAAGTTGTACAGACTCCTTTGCCCACTTTTTTAAATACTGATGGGTCAACACAATTTTTCTCAATCAGCTCCCCTGACTGACGAGTGGCAGAGCCCAAGACTGGTGCACAAGAAGTTCAGATGCTTTGGACTCAGTGAGGATTAGATGGAGATTAGATGATCTGCAGCAACTTAGAAACAAGTACTTTGATGAAAAATCTGAACCCTACAACTTCAGTGGAGCTAAAATGATTTGTACCAATGAGAAATCTTCATCCTTAGGGAGCCATTCAAAATTCTTCCTGGAAGAATGAGGCAAAAACATCTGGGTTTGGTTTCCTTGCTTTTGGCTTGCTGAGGTTAGTTTTTGCAATATTGCTTTTTAACAAAAAAATCCATGCATACACATTTTATTTCTCATTTATGCTCCCCCACTACCCAATTAACGTCACACTAAATTATATACCTGCAACAGATTTAATTCCAGTCCACTGAGCTGTCACTTTTAACCCTCTGCATGTATCTCTACAATATTTATGAGAAAGCTGTATTTACTTTAACAAGTAATGAGAGATTTCCATAGGCTTTTAACAATTTCTTTTGTTATAAGAAAAGCTGTGTTCTTCCACCGAAATCTATGGGATGGTTCCAAATACATACAGAAGGATTTTGTTATCTATGCAATTCTCAAGGTTTTAGAATAGTTTTCCAAATCCCTATTATGCTGCTCTGGAATGAAAATGGATGGATCTATGGCTAGAGCTAAACAGAGATCTGGGCTCATTTCCAGGTTCCATTGAAATCTTCTCATATGACCTTGAGCGAAACACTTGAGATGTGGTCCAGAGTGTTTATTTCAGTGTCCAAATAGGGCTTTGAATGAACTTAAAAGCTTCAGTTCTAGGAAGCTGTTTTCAAGGGATTCTCTAAGCTTACAGTCACAGAAATCTCACTGCAAGTTTTCATAATTCATAAGTGCAGAAAGTATAGAACAAACAGAAGATGCCTGGCCTGAAGAGTTAGGACATGATCCAGGCCCATCTCATAAACCCAATGTAATGATTTTTAAACATGAAATATCTCCCCCTACTTAGTCATTGAAAGTATGTCTTACTTAAGCTTATCAAAGGAAAACTCCAGGCCTCCAGTTCATCGGTGCAGATGCACTTGTATCCATATCTTCTGGAGTCATCTGGCTGTGGCATTACATGTGTCACTTGTATTGAAACTCAGAAACTTCAGCATCATTCTGCTTTTAGGAACTGGACCTATAACCAAGCTGTTTTCTTAGTAACAGTTTTGATATCTTGCAGAGAGACCTTAGCGCTCCCTCCAGATGTAACCAAACTGTAAGTGTGATGAACAGGGCACTAGGTCCCCAGCTAGCACATGGAGTGAGACATATTTACAATGGAAGCATATTCTTGAAAAGTTCACAGGTGCCTGATGACTTCTGAACAGTTGATCCTCCAGCATCAGAATCAGGAACTCTTCCTGCCCAAGAATCAGTGAAGGATCAATTATATTGATTTTTGACCATTATTATGTTTAAGTGAGTACTTGTGTGTGAAAGCAACTGTCTTGCTTTTAAGCTTTATAGATAGATCTCCAAAGCTACTGCTATTGGATTATTCCAAAAGGAAGTAGGAGGTTAAATAGCTTTTTGGTTTGGTCTTCTCTAGGTTCTTTTCTTGTAAAATGGAAGCAGCAATACTTTCTCTACCTTCTGTATCTCTTGAAATGGTGAATATAGGATACTTTCTGAAGAATTCAAATTGTGTTTAGTTTTGCCACCACCAATTTTCAGTGATCTTTTTTTCAGATGGGAGACAAAATTTACCTAAGTTTAGGCAAAAATGAACATTCTTATTTCTCACACAGTCTTTTAAAAAGTTTATTGCCACAGCCATCTTCATTTGTCCTAGTTATGTTCTGCTTCCTTTACATTTTTATCATTCATCTTATGACTACATTATTTCAACTTTACTACAGTCTAGCTGATCTTCTTTTGGAATTCCTTTGTTTAATAATAAAACAAATAATTTGCTGATTTTTGTCTAACAACAACAACAAAAAGGTTAGCAAATCTTCTATGAGACAAAGTTCACATAGACAACTGCAGAGAGCTGAAAATTATAGTTGCCCACGCTCTGTGCCAGATCTGCAAAAACAAATCCAATTCAGATGCTGTTGCTCAAGCTTTGCAGGATATCTATGTGGCAACATGAACTGCTAGTAATATGGTTAGCCAGACCCTCACCTGGATTTCACTGGTAATTTGGGGTATAGCAAACAAGCCACCATTGATTTAGCAACTACCTCTTATTAGTTCTGTCACCAGAAGACATAACGAGATCAAATTTTCAGGTGTTGTCAGTGATGAAGCAGAGCAAATGAGGTTTGGGGATTTTGAGCAATATATCCTGGCCACTCAGTATTACACCACAAATCTCCACGTAGCTCCAAGTGGTAGTTATTCAGTGAAGCGCAGGCACTCATTCTGATTATTTTTTAACTTCAACAAAGTTCAGGGGAAAAGAAACCACTATGGTCTATTCTTTACAATTAAGACTGGCTGAAGGCATAAGAAGGAGCAAAAAGGGTGTAAAGGTCCTTTAGGTTTGGATTAATCTATCCTAATTAGGACTTTAAAATTTATAGGAGTAGTTTGATTCTGGGAATAAAATAACTAGTTTATGATGCCTGCATGTGAGATAAATGTCCAGGTTACCATTATGGGCAGTAGAGAGCTTGTCAATACATTAGTGATTTAAAAAGAGATGAGGAGATGTATCTATCTGGTCAACTAATAGCTTGCTATCTATATACCTAACTTGCATGAAGAGACTTAAATATATGTGCCTTTAGTTTTAGTGGCTTGAGTTATTTACTTGAAGATAAGTTTGATACCATTTGAAGTGTCCTTGCTTATTAGATACATGCACCCAGGGTTGGCCCATATGGCATAGGACTCTAGGGAGATGCATGCTCCTTTGTTTCTGCTGCTGCAGGTCAGATACCATGCCCTGCCACATTCAAATGGTACTAATTGCTCTGTGTGTGGCCTATTGAAAAAGTTCTCCAGTCACTAGCTTAACCTAGAGGAGCCTTAGGACTTTCAGCTGCTGACAGACAGGTATCTGGTGCCACTTGAGATGTTTTGGGCTATCTGAGAGAGCTAAAAAGGGCTGCCAGATATGACATAGGATCAAAGGGATGCTGCACCCAGAAGCTAGAGGTCAGTCAGAATAGCCCAGGGCCTATGTTTAAGCAATTGAATTGAGCTCAATTGTCTGAGCTAATCGTTTGAGGTTTGCTTTTATAGCCAGAGGAGAGAAATCCAGGGGGCAATTCATCCTATTTTAAGATAAAGGTCAAAGGCAGGTCAGATGAACTGCCCCTTGTATTTCTCTCCACTGACAGTAAAGGGAGACTGGTATGGCTAGTCCCTGTTACTTCCATTTTGGACAAGAATTGGTAAAAATGCAGGTTGCATGGGAACCCATGTAGCATTTTAAGCAGCCAGGACCCATCTGCCTTCTAACAAAATACTCTGATATACCATATGCATTTATACTGTCACTATATGCCTTTCAAACCCTATTACTGACAACTGACTGAAGAGACTGATACACGATGTGTATTACAAACATCTATATTGGGATGGGATCCCTGGCAACAGTGCCCATCAGTATAAAACAAAGCACCACATCTTGCTGTCCTGAATAAGATCCAGTGCATAGATTGCGTATGACAAATTGCAGACAGCTTGTTTATGACCACCAGGCCATTTTTTTCTGTGTTTGCTTTACAAGCTAATGTGGTTATACTACACGGAGCTTTTTCTCTCAGAATGATCCTGAGGAACTCTGTAAATTGAAAAGATGGGGAAAAAGAAAAACAAGCCCCAAAAAAAAAAAAAAGGAAAAAAGGAAAATAAAAGGTTCACTCTTCACCTCTGCTGGGAAAATTAAGCCCTTTTTATGGGTTAGGAGTTTGTCAGGTAGAACTGGTAAAGGACATTGACTGTGGATGTTGACTGTGAGGAAGATCACAAAGCTTAGTTGTTCTAAAATATAATGCTAGATTTTTTAGAAATATGATGTGGCAAAGGGTACAGACTGGAGAGGCAAGGCCAGAGGAAGGTGTATGCATTTGTAATCATCGTATACAGCTCACCAGTGAATGAGGTGTATTACTTTTCCATACAGGGTATAATGCAACATTGTTTAGCCATCCCTATGCAGATTCATATCCATAGCTTGCAAATCCCTGTTGCAAGTCCCACTCTCCCAAAATGCTTAAACTAGCAGACATCCTCAAGGTTGTAGCTGGGCATGTTTTAGACTGTAATGAAGACTGTTTCCTAAATTTCACCTGCATTGATCCCGCTTTTTTAACAGATATTAAGCTTAATGAATGCTTAGAATTGGCAGGGTTTTTTCTTCTTCTTCTTCTTTTTTTTTTTTTTTTTTTTAACATACAAGTAGTCCATACTTATTCATCCAAAGTCCATCCAAATTACCACATGAAGAGCTCTTACAGCTGCTTTCAGATCAAAGATAATCACTGAGTTCATTAAAGCCAGGCACCGTGCTAGGCACGGTCTTTCAGACTCAACAAATGCAGCAAGAAGGCCTCTTTCTGCAGTAAAAAATAACAAGGGATTAGAAATGTAAAGTCCCAAGAGGAGGATGCACAACAGGCACAAATGGGTAATCTGAGCGGCAGAGAGGGTTCTCCTGCTGCAAAGCCAGGGCCCATGGGATGTGATTGCAACTTGTGTGGGCTGAAAGAACCAGGAGCAGCACGGCCCTGTGACCCTGAGCAAAGTCACAACCACTTCCTCCACAGCTAGAGAGCTTATAGGAGACAGGCAGGGATTTAGGAGGAAATAATTCTGCAGATGGACTTGCTGCTTGCAAGAAAATGGGATCTCTGTTCTTTTTTCTATAAGGCTTCGGCTGTCACACACCTGGTTCCTTCCACTCTCATCGTCTCCCTCAGACAAAACCATCCGAGACCACCTAAACCAGAAGAAAGGGGGATGTGAAGTACTTTATATATCCACCTTCCTCTGACAGACAACACCAATGCATCTTCTGCTCCTGCAGGAGTTCTTCTGGGGAGAAGGCTCTGCTGCTTCCAGAGGACAATGCACGGAGCCCAGATTAAAATAAATCTCTCCTAACAGGGGCTTTAATGTCAAAGAGATGCAATAGCTTTATTCAGGCAGTCAGTCAGTGCACACTGGAAAATCCACCTCATCCTACCAAAGCCAGGCAGCTCCTCCTGCCCTGCCCAGAAGAGACAGCGTTGTCTGTGTGCAGCCCTTTTCACCAGTCACATCCTTCAGAAAGATCCCGATTCCTCTTTCTGTTCTGCTCCCACTCAGTGCCCTGTGCTGCAGCCAGAAATGTTGTTGCATTGGTGACATTTCCATATGCAGCTTGACATTTTCCTCTGGAAGAAGCTACTTGCTTAAAAATCCATTTTATTTATTGTTGCTTTGGCTCATGGGCCACCATGAAGGTTACTTTAACATAGCTGTAATTAAGGATCTATGATGATAAGGTCCTTTAAGAAGGGACCTGCTATTTTTGTTCATTTGTAAAAATTATGCACACCCACAGGACTGAGTAAGCCATAAATACAGACAGTAGTTGTGATTCAGAGTTCAGCAATGGTGGTGTAAATCAGGAGTAAAACTGTATTTAGGAGACCTTTACTGTAAATTAGAAATAACTGTGTATATGGTATTAAACATTCTGTATCTATACATTTCAAAAGACTGTACAGGGAAAATACCATCAGATTTTTTTAAAAAAATGGGTACAGATGCTTTAAGGTCACATTCCAAGACAGTCTGGGAAAGAAACTAGTCTAGTGAAATTTAGATCAATACATGGTATTTTGGATTAATGCAATCAGTAACTGATTGGTAAAAGCGCATGAATACCCATTATTCTTTATTTGTTTCTTACCTGAAGGTTGAAATGGAAAACTAGAGTTGGAAAGATGGAAAAAGTACCAAAGTGAAACCATATTCATTATCTTTCTTTCTTTTCGCACATATATGCACACAAAATAAAAAGAACTCCAAACTGAGTACTGAACACAATATCAAATAAAAAAGTAAAACTTTTTCTTTCATTTGAGGACACAGCAGGAAGGAAAGGATTATTCTTTTCAGGGAATTACAGAAAATGATATTTTGGAAATTGAAAGCCATAATGTTTCATTCTCAAATATGTCACTGTGATATCATAATAAAACTGATGCTAAAACTTTACTCAGACTACAAAATATTTTTATTTCATAAACCAAAATAAAATAAACACATGGAATAAGCTTTCTAACTGGTCTTAGAAATTCCTTGTAAATCCTAATTATTCAGTAATTAGACAGGAAAAGATTGCAACATTCTCTGAAGCAATATAAGATGGAGTACTGAATGAGGTGGACTTTAATATACGAATTATGGAGTTTTGTATAATATTTCAGATCACTTAGTGGGTGATGATTAATATATCTGGTTAAAAAAGAAATAATTTAATGTTGCAATTATTTAGCTAATTAAAGAATGATAAAAATATTGATTGAAAGAAATCTCCACAGATCTGCAGTCCAGTCACCTATTCAAAGTAAGACTATTACAATGCTGGCACATTTTATCAAGTCCAGTGTGTCTTCATCTTCCTTGTCTTGAAAGCCTCCAAGGATGGAGATTCATCCAGGTTTTGGGGTGCTTTCTTCTAAGTCTCCATCATGCTTGAAGGAAGGATGTTTTTTCCCACTGCCCAGACTGAATTGCCCTTGCTGCACCTTGCTCCTCGCTATAGTACCTGCTGCTACCTAGAAGAGTTTGTCTTTGTAAGAGAAACGTGCAATTCATTTATTTTATTAAAGTCTTTCCACTTTTTTTTTTTTCAAATTAAATCTAAAGGTAGTAGAAATGCTTTTACAATCCTCCATATAGACTCTTTTTGCAGCTCTTGCAACCTAAACAAGGTGTGAAAATAAAAATAAATAACAATATGAATATAGCACATATTATTATAAGTATATATGATTTTTATTGTAAGTATATATATAAATAATAATGACAATTATTATTATGGAACTTTCTCCTTTTGGTTGGAAAGCATGAATAATTGAGTACTCTAGGCAAAATTTTACTGAAGTGTATACACTTTCATCACTTTCTGTTTGGGGCAATTCAAAGGGTTTTGCATCAAACTGGTGTAAAGTAGGTAATTACAAGCAGAGGTTCTCAGACTTGAGCTGACTGATAATTTTTTAGGAATAGACTGTATGAGTCTTGGTGCTTGGAAAATTTACCCCTGAGGACTTGTAAAGAGAAACTGGTGAGAAACAAAGGAGAACCTGATACAATTCTTTTTCTTTGCTACCAGGAAAACCTGAATTAAAATATAAAGAGTTTATATATTTGACATTCTATTTTTTTCATGGTCTTTGGTCTAAGTTTATTCCTTTGAAAGTACTTTCTTGGTGCTCCAGAAAGAAAGTGCTCCAGAAAAGAAAGATTTTTCACAAATACAAAGCCTATAATTTTATATTGTATTGAAATCCTGATCCAATTCTTTTCATAATATTTTTTTTTTTTCCTGAAGAATTTGCTAGTCTTTGGATAAGGTCTAACAATAATAAAATCTACTTCGGTTGTGAATTTTTTTGGTGCCACCATTGGATTAGTGTTTGGTATGAGTATCATTCTGTTGTCTGAATTGGGGCCTCTAGCTGTAATTATTATTCCCACCGTGACCTGATATTTACTTTTTCTTTTTAACCTTGACATCAATTGTTCTATGTGTCGTATCATGAATACTGGAAACATGGGGAAATCCTATTATTTCTCTTAAAAATCTGTTCTGCAGAAAGGATCTCTTATGATGCTTGTGAGAGAGGAAAGAAAAGAAGAGATCCAATTCACTTAGCTTGTCTAAAAATCTGAAATGTAATAAATACTATCATTCATTGAAATGGTACCTATAAACAATGAACACTTCTAAAAAACTAATTAAACAACTGGACTAAATCACAACTACACTGAGTGAATTTTTAAGCAACATTTGAATGGGAATTCATTGCTTCTTTAAATATGCAGAAACAAATATACACAAACTCAAGGCATATATTTATTGATTTCTGTTTTTCCATTGTCCTTTTTAAAAATATAAGCTTTGCTCTAGGATGCAGTACAGTGATCTACTTGGAAGTCTCAAATCCAGATACTGAGAGGGGCTGTGCATAGTAAACATATTAATGAAAAATAATTTTTAAATCTGCTTAAAGAAAAGCAAAACAAAGCCTTCCCACTTCTCATCACACTAAACAAAACAGCCTCATCAATTTCCCATGCTCATTTCAGTTGTTTTTTATATGAACTTGTTGCTTTTACTACAGGTGGCAGGATTTGGGGAATAAAGGAAGTTTTCAAAAAGACAGATATACAGTGCATGATGTATGTGGACTATGTTTTTTACATGGCATGATAAATACCCTCATCACCATCATCCTTTTAAGAAAAATGACAAACACCTGGAAATATGGGAGGAAAGGAATATTACAGAGAAAAATTACAACAACTGCAAAACCTCACAAGGTGGAGTCCGTATAGACACCCAGTTTTAAAGCACTTGGAAGTCACTGCAGCTGCAGGACCATATTCATGCAATGACAATGAATAGCTATGATCAGTTGGTTGTGCTGTTCACACTAAACTTAAGTGATCCTCAATTCCTAGTTAGCCTTGCATGTACCATAATATGCAAGAAACTACCATTTCTGAGAGGTTACAATGCAGCAAGAATGTCTGATGATGACATTATTTCTTCTATGTATATTTTCAAGCAAACTCCAAGGCTGATACGCAGAGTCCATGCAGAGCCTCTATAAAATTTCTGCTTGTAAAAAAAATGTAGCAAGATTCTCTAAGAAAAACAGCCATTGGTAGCACATTAAAACTCACCCCACACCTGTGCCTGAGATTGTTTAGACTTCATGCAGAATAACAAGTGGAGAGAATGGTCCTGGTCCTTTTCTTCAGGATGCCTAATGATGTTGGATTCAAAAACAGGAAATTCTAGTAACATAGTTTACTTTTTCTCCACCGAGGTAAGCTTGCAGCTCTGTCTGGTGCAGGCTTTGATGGATTTTAAGGAGAACATCTTTGTACCACTTTCTAATTCTTCTGCATTTTGTATCTCATTTTCTCTGTTTTTCATTAAAAAGAAAAATAAGACAAACAAAAAAGAGAGATATAGAGATCAGTTACTTTCTTTTTATAATTACATATGCTTTTTTTTTTCTTTAATATATGATATTTTCCCCTGAAAACTAGCAGTCTACCGCCTCTGAACTAGCCATGGAAAAGAATTTCTTAATTCTGCACCAGACAAAGTCATGTTACTATCACATCTCTTGTGGGGCCTATAGATATCTCCTCATTTACAAAAAGAGTATTTCTACTGGGGACTCCACAGAAGAAACACAAGCTGCATTTCCTTGTGCCAACTCAAAAGCATAAAAATGAGGCTACTGAGACAAAAGTGGATCCATCAGCTCGGAATTGTCATGAGCCAAAATATATCTAAAAAAAAACCCACCCTCTTCTGATTTTGAAGATATCAGGATATGGAGAATACACTGTTTCCCTCAGTAGTTTGTGCCGCTGGTTAATCATCTCCTCCATTGTGCCTAATTTCTAATTTGAATTTGTCTGGCTTCAGCTCCCAGCCATTAGTTCTTGATGTGCCTTTCCCCGCTAGATTAAAGAGCCCATTAATACCCAGCATTTTTCCCCTGTGAAGGTACTGATACGCTGTACTGCAGTCACCTCTCAGTCTTCATTTTAATAGGCTAAACAGATTGAGCTCTTTAAGTCTCTCTCTGTGAAGCATTTTCTCTGGACCTGAAATCATTTCCATGGCTCTTTTTCTGCACCTAGATCATTTTTTTTAATAAACTCCTTATTTTTATTCATGCAGATGTCACAATTATATTCTACTATCAGTCCTCTGAGTGCGGAGTACTGAAATAAAATATTTTCTTCGCTCCTTCCCACTTCTTCGATATTTATGCAGCTCAGGATCATGCTAGCTTCTCTTTTCACAATGCCACTCTTAAAGCCCATCTTAAGCAGTCTTTCCACAATGCCACCTAAATTATTTTCAAAGTCTCCAGTTTCCAAGATCCTGTGTTTCATTCTGTGTCTGGGGAGCACTTTTTTTTCCCAGAGACATAATTGCATTTAAAGAACAAAAACACAGGAAAACAAAATATTGTGGATGAAGGAGGTAAGTTTACCAAGCAATCCAGATGCTTTTGTATGACTGCTTGGATATCATCAATATTTATCCTTCTACCAGCTAATGGAAGGATAAATATTGTGTCATCTGCAAATTTTATCAGTAATGATTTTATATTTCCTTCCAGTTCCCTGTTTAAAATGTTGATGAACATTAAGCCTTTCCCTAAACCTCTCATATTCAGTGGCGATTCTCTCTTGATAACATTTTTTCACAGCTGTCAGTTAGCCACCTCTCAGGCTAGTGGAGACAACTGTGTGTTCTGCTGATAGCATATACTGTACATTTTTTAATCAAAATGGTGTGTCAAAATAAGGTAAGCAATGTATAGAATAGAACTGCTTTCACTGATCAATGTGCAATCACCTTCAAAAGTTACGTTGATTTTGCTTTATGGGGCCTATTTTCCATATAATCTTTTTATTATTATTTGTTTTGATTATATTTAATTTTCATTACAGTTTCCTCAAAATTCCGTTGTTCTAGCCAGAACTAATATCTAATTCTTTTTTTTTTTTTCTTTTTTGTTTTGGTTTAGAGCTTTATTGTTATATTTCTAGTATGTGACTTTTTGCAATATTTTTTACAAATTCACAACAACAGAAATGTGGTCCCTTAAGGCCCACCCTTAGCATCTTTAAATGAGAATTTCAGACTCTATTGATTTGTAAATATTTATGCCTAAAAATATTATTCCTATATATTCCTTAGTTACTGCTGTATTGAAAAGTAATTCATTGACCTCATCTAATACAAATGTTTCATTCTTTTAAATATGAAAGTTAACTTTTCATAGAGAAGGTTTCCTTTTGTATTTCCTTATTATCATTTTGACTTTTTCCATTTTATGATGGGAATATTCTACTCTTAGAATCTCTTTTGCTCTTACTACCTTGAAAAAAAATCCTCTTTTGCATTGTTGAGATTTTTTCCTTGAGGCCTTTATGAATTTTCTGTACTTCTTAACTTCTGCTCGAGATGAGCCAGAATACTGACAATTAGGATATTCAGTTAACACACTGTTACTGCCTGCTGTACCTGCTTCAGACAAACTTCATTTCTGTGCAAGCCCTGGGAATATCTCCAGGATTGAATTACTCCACAGGTACAGCTTTCAAACTTTCTACTTGGTGGTATTTCTCTTTGAATAAATATTGTAACATGCAAAAGAGTGGCAGTTTGACTGTGATGCTTCTTTGATGTGAAACATGTTTTAAAACAAAAAGATCTGGGTA
>JAVCKT010011350.1:0-12872 GCA_032273925.1 Rhynchotus rufescens
TAAAAAGTTTAAACAAAACACACTAACATTTTATCAAATTTAAAATCGTAAGAAGTAAATAAAAACGTGGCCTAATTGAATAATGGTTTCATTATAGATCGCCACACATGTTTTCTCAGACCTTGTTTTGTATTCGACAGATATTTGTTTTTTAATATACATATAAACATTACACAAGCATAAATAACATTAGATCTCAGGATTTTTTTCCCTTCAATCTTCTTTTTTTTTATATTTTTTCCTTTTACCCTTTGGGATTTTATCCTCATCTGTGTAGAAATAGCCTAATATTTATCATATGTGCTACAAAAGTAGAATAAATTAGAGGCATTGTGGATGGCAAATGAAATAAAACGATTAGAAACATAGAAAAAGGGACTGCATAAATCTATGCTTTTTTTATCAGGTATTTCATATCAAAGCATTGAGTTTTCAAACTGATGTTTCAGCATCCACTTAAAACCCTAAGCAAAGATTTGAGAGCACAGCACTGAAAGAAGAAAGAGCTTCCAAGGAGCACTATGCGTTTCTTTATCCCACTGACGTGACAGTCATTGAAAGTAGCTTCAGAGGCTTGAAGCTCCAAGCTCAATCCACCATTTAATTCAAGAATATTTTGCCTTCTTAAATGGGAAATGAAGATGCAAAATCAAACTAAAAAGAAAAAGTCAGATAGAAACTATATAAAGATTCTGAATAATGGGGAAAAAAGTGCCATATTTGGTTTAGATAAACCAAATCATTTGATTTTCCAGACACTCTAAAAATCCCCATCACTTCAGAGAAAGTTGGATTAAATAACAGCTGGTCTGGTTAATCAACAGCTTATGGTGGTCTGGGCACTTGGATAACTTTCTCTCCCATTCCAGCTTAGGGGGAGCAGCTGTGTTTATTATTTTTGTCTAATTTAGTCAGCTTGTGATTTCAAAGTCAAAAGTCTTTATTTTCTTCACCTTTATACAAATCTAAATATGTAAACTGTCCTTTTACTTCATCCCTCTCTCCCCTCCCTACCTCATCTCTCTCTATACACATACCTATATATGTATATATAAATATATATGTACATATGTATATACATGCACAGGGTCTTACACCAGTTTTGACCAGCTAGTGTGCCCAAACAGAACAAGTCGGGGAAAGGACAGGCAGCCCTGAAGGTCTCTCAAGTTCCAGTTTTACAAACCTTTTATGCAGGCAGGTACTGCAGTAAAGATGGGCTTAGAGAAGGGACTTTGCTCAGTGTTCCTGGGAAAGAGGAACTGGGAAAGAAGGAAAAGGAGGCGAATGACTTTCCTCCTTGGGCACAAAACTGGAGACATCCCCTTAGGCCATCCAGGAAGCCTTTGCAGGTAACTCAAAACTCACCCTCTCCAATAACTGACACAATGAAGTTGTGGCACTTCACAACTAATCTGAGCCTCATCACAACCTCCACTTTTGGAGGGGGCTGTTTTCAAGAATGTTAGAGCCTGACGTGGCTGCTGTTGGTATAATGATGTTAAAAAAAATAATTCATTAACAGTCACAGAACAGAAAGAGTGTTCACCTATAAAATATATAAAAATATTTTAAAGCATACCTCTGGTCATAGCAAATGATACCCATCTGAAATCTCTGGGAGTTTAGAACTGCAAATAGAAATATAAATCACAGTGTCTGTGTTGGCTAATGGCTGAAATGTCAGTATCAGTGAAAATGAGTGAAAATCAGTGGAAAGTTTCCTACATTAAGCTGGGCAAGATTAACATGTGACACTATAGAGGTAAATGTAGCACAGAATTAAAATTCTGCTCTCACCATTCAGATCAATCCCTCTTCTTACAGTCAATGTCTTTAACTAGAGAAGGTTTGTTTGGTTCTGTAAGCCCTGCTGAGGCAAGGGAACATACAAATGGTAAATAATTCTTCATTCCATTAGTGTGTGGGAAAAGAATAAGCTGAGTTCTTACAATTTGGGCTGTGATTATGTCATAGGACTATGCAATTAAAGAATTTTTCTTTTCTCATCTAGTTCCAATTGTTACCAGTCTCCATCAGTTTCCCTGACACTGATCTGAATTTGCTGAGGATATCCTGCCATGGATTTGCTGCTCATGGGCAGCAGTTACGAGCAGATTATGCAGGTCATCCCAAACACATGATAAGAAACAATTCAGACCATCTCAAGGCATCTGTATTCTGCATATGATCCTTACTAGAATTAAACACTACGTTGTAGAAAGTTTCTGATGTTTTAAGACTTTCTATTGCGGTTCTGTAATTTTACCTTTAAAGTCAGAAGTCAGATTTTTAATGGTAGCTACATTTAGGAACAACTGAGAGACATCTAATAATAGCTGCTTAATAAACCTAAGTGATACTGAAAATTGTGCCCATTCTTCCTCCCCCATCTACATTTTGAATGTTCTTGAAAATCTGATCTTACAAATCCATCTGCAAAAAGCTCATGAGGCCATTCAAAGGAAGACATTAAAATATCTCTTCTATAAGTATGAAACAGACTCCTGAGACAGGCTCCTCAACGGTGCAAGTTCACTTCTAAAGCAAAGCACTTTAAGAGACTAGAATTAAACCACCACTTGCTTTGTAGCACGTACTGTCTGCATTTTATACAAAAATACACAGACAGCACAGAGGTGGAGAGAGAAGGTGGCAGTCCTCTGTTAAGGAACAGAGGCATTCAAAGTCATGGGGAACGAGTAGATAAATCAGCGTGCTTGCTTAGTAAACCCATACTCCCACATACCACTTGGTCTGCTGATCTACCTCCCTCAAGCCTGCTGCTAAACTAAAACCTGAGGTTCTTCAAAGTGTCATCCCTGGGTTCTTTTATTTTACATTTTGTTATTGTGTTTAAATAAAATAATTCCTTTCTCCTTCTCAGCACAGACTCAAGACCCAGCAGCGTGGGCAATGCTGAACAATGGCAGATCTCAGGAATGAGGCTGGTATTTCTGCCACTTAAGAGCTGCTGGGCGCTGGCTCTGCCAGCCTTCTTCCAGGCTACCTGGCACAGCTCTGCAACAGAGACTGCTGGGTTTCTCTGTGCAAAGCCAGCACAATTCCTCTGTGGAGACTGTATCATTCAGTTTATCACCCGTCAAGATGAAAACCATTACATCACATTAATTCCTGATTTTTCATTTACTTTAAGGCAGGCTTGGAGGTGTTGCTCAGCCATAAAGGAGGTGAAATATTATATAAACCAACAGTAAATGAAAGATTTGTACCAAGGATTATAAAGTTTGAAATGCTGCACTATCTCAGCACTCCACTAATTTTTATCCTGTTTCTTCCTCTGCCTCTGAGCTAGAGGAAGACTAAGATATATATCAAATATTTTATGGCATTAGCAGTTGATTTATCCAACTCCTGAGTGCCTGTAGCTTTCCAGTCTGATGGCCATAATATATACCCAAGCATCTCCAGATGAGGAAGTCCAAAGATGAATTAAATATGAGCCGAGCAATGCTCAGCAGAGCTCTAAGTATGAGCCCTTGTGTCATGGGAATGTGATTACAACGGAATCAAATTCCTGGTGTCCAGGCCAGGAAGATAAAGAATATGGAAAGAGGTGAGGAATTTGAATAATAATTTCAGTCAGACATTAAAAGCATCTAACTATCAGAGTGAACCTAGCATTTTGGATTTGGAATCTAAGCCAGAGACTAAACTGTGCTTGTCTCTTCCATGACAGCTACTGGTCACTCATTAATATGATTCAAATTATAAGTGAAAGACGAAGGCAATGAACAAAGGTCAAGCTATTTCTGATTTACACCTAAGGAATGTAGAAGCCCAGTATGTTTTAGTTCCTGCATGGAGGATGACACCTTTGACAGTGACTTTGAACAGTCAGAATGATTTAAAACACATCTTTTCCATTTTCTTTCTTTTTACAAAGAATAACTAGCTTTTTTCTTCCTACCGTATGTCCTATGAAAATGAAATAGTGGTGACCTAAATATACGTAAAAGGATTTGCATCCCAAAGACAAGAAATGTTTAGAGTCAGCTCAACCTGACAGGCTCATTTGCTCATATTCAGTGAAGACAGCTGTGAATTTCAAGAGAAATTTATACTTGGTTAGTTAAGGCAGACTCCAGAGGTCTGTGCTTTGTGGAGTAAGACAACTGCATCAAAACATTTCTAAGGAAGGAAATTACCATAAATACCACAGAAAAAAGTCATTTATAAAAATAGCATTTTTTAAAAAAATCTCATTTCTAAGAGGCTTTTAGACTTTGTCTTTTCATTTTTACACCCATTTTGTGCTGAAGACCTCCTCCTCCTTTCACCAATTCTTTTTGCATTCATTTCCAAAGTAAAAAAATATTGCCAAATAGGCAATAAGACTGAACTTTTAAACCACACATATTACAGCCAGTAGAAACGACAGGGACGCGGACTGAATAGATCCATCCACTTTGCACACCAATAAGTGAATCCTCCCGGGTAACTTGGGAACACGACTCCAACTTCCAGGAGCACAAAAGTGCACAGATGCTTTCAGATATCCTCAGTCCTTTTTCCCTCTATGAATAGAGATTCATTTTGCCATTGTTACCCCATCATTATGTGGCTGGCAGATCAATCCTACCCAAGCAATTCATAATGCAGTTCTGCCTGTTCCTAATTGCTGTAGATGAACATGACATCACGAGAGACTGTTCTGGGAACTCTTTGTTTTCTTCTAAAACCATGGAGCTCATCCTCTTCTCTTTTGCCTTTTCTTAGTAAGAAGTCTTTCCAAATACCAGAAGCCTAAGGAAGTGCAGTATCTGTTTAGTAATTCAAGGTTGTAAAACAGCAAGTGGAAACTTCCTTACCTCTAAAGCCCCTTCTGTTGCCTGAATGCAGAATTCTTTTGCTTCTCAGCACATGGCTTATCTTGGCTACCATTTCCACTTTGTGATCACTGTTTCCTTTGGTTAATGATAGTTGCATGTGGTTGGGATTCTCTCTGACCAGAGGAAAAATGAACAGGCAGCTCCAAAATGTGCAGCATTCAGAATCATGCATTAGTGCTACCTGAGCTTCTCAGTCATCTGCTGCATCCTGATTTCCCTGGTTTGGACTCAGTCTCTTAGGACATCCCCCAGGGTTTCTGCCCATGCCAGCTGCAAATAGAAGAAACCGTAGTTTGCAAAGTAGCTGAAAAAAATGAAGAAAAAAGAAAAAAAAGAAATCTGTAAAGTGAGTGTCTTTGGCTTGTATCCTTGTTTCTTGGCCCCTTCTGATTGTCTTCACCACAAGACAGGGGATTCACCACAAGGCAAGAGAAAGAGGTAACGTAAAGACTGAAAAGGTACTGTGTTGAAGGTAAGTAGGTGCCACTTTCTGTGAATGTGCAAAACAAGGCACAGAAGAGTGAAGCATCTTGACTAAGGTCATCAGGAAGCAAGGGGCAAATTTCTGAAGGACTCGTGTCACTCATGGCTTCTTTATCCCAATTCAGCATCTACAGGCAGAATCAAAGGGCTTCCTAGGTTCTCTTAGATCTAATTTTAGCTGTCAGGTACTTATCTCCTTTTTGAAAAAGAAATGCAGAAATGCAAAATGCAGAAGAGAGGATTTGTCAGAGTTAAGAGGTTAAAAAAAAAAAAAAAAAAAAGGCATACACAAGCAAAGTATCAGTCCAGGTGCCTATAAGTAGTTACTGCTATCCATTTCTATAAACTATTTATTTCTAAATAAAGAAAATTCTCTTTTGGAAATAGTACAACAGCTATAGGACTCAAACCCATGTCATTTTAATTACACAGGAGGGAAATAATTGAAATAAGACAATGATATTTGTGGGGAGAAAAGAAAAAGAGGAAGGGGAAAGAATGGTTTATACACTGTCTTGTTCTATTTGGATCCTTAGTGCTCACAAAACAGCACTTGGAGTATATAGAATCATAAATGTTATAAGATCTTCCATCCATTTTGTTATTACATGTAGTCTATACCTCTAGCAGCATCCTCTTTTCTCAGTACAGATGAATTTTTTAAAAAACTTTGTGCTTTTTTACAGAAACAAATATTTCTCCTTTCAATCTACTGTCATGAACACAGCCTCAGAAGATACTATTACAGTGACTTCAGGGAATTACTGTGAATCAACAACATCTCCTGTCCCTCCAACCAAAATGTGTTTAGCATTTAATTATTCAGCATGTCTCTACACTTGCAAGGCATGCCACTAGTGTGAAATGTTGGGGGAGAGATGATAGATACGCAGACAGACTAAAAGCACATTTTGTCAGCTTCATCTAAATTGCAGGAGAAAGAGCATGAAAGCTGACTAGCTTAAAAAGATTCTTAAAAATAAGCAGATAGTTAAGATATCTTTTTCTCAAGCATAGCAATAATGCTGGGAAACTGAGGATGGTGTTGGCAAGTAAAACTCCACTTCTGGCTTCCAAAGAAATGAACCTACTAAGAGCAAAGTTAGGCAATGAGCTGAGTATGTTCAGTAAACAGACCACAGTTGGCCCTGAAGGTTGCTCATTTTCTAAGAGCTGGTCCAGAGTCAAAAAGACCAAACAGTTATAAGCACAGAAGAATTTTTTTGATATAGCAGGTCTGGAATAAAGTTCTCACGATATGAGAAAAGCTAGTGAGATGTGCTAGGATTACAAGGAGATACACCAGGGTTTGACACTTAAAACTTCTCTGTGTTACCATTTAGATATAGACCATCATCTTACAGAGTAATAGTGAAGTTGTAAAGGAACCGTGGAAATTTCTTACTTTTGATGGCCTTTCTGTTGCACAATTTCAATCTAGAAGACACCTAACTCATGCATTTGTAGTGATACTCTTTTCAGTCCTATATTACATTGAAGAGCAAATTTAAGAAGCACCCAGGCCAGGAATTGCAGAATCCTTCCCTGTCTAGGACCAGATTTGTGTCTACTAACAGAATTTAGGTGAACAAGATGTCCCTGTTCATGCCTTTTGTTTGATGCTCAGGGTTTTGTTCCAAATGACCTGGATAAGAGGTGACTGGTGCCTTCACCCAGAGCTCACGTAGATACATAGAGTGTTAAATGAAATGATAACCTCAGGAATATTTCCAGATGATGTTGTGAGTCAGAGACCTGGAACAGGAGGCGCAGATGTAAGCAGTTCTGATTATAATGTTCTTTCACATGGTGAATGCAGAGTAGCTTGGCCTGATTTCAAATAAGGAGCAAATTGTACTGCTGTCAGTGATAAGTAGTGTGAACTGACTTACCCTGCTCTGAATTATTTCCATCAACCTCAATCGGTACATGCTTACATCCATGGAAAAAACATCCAAGACTAACAGTGATATTTTTTGTGTGTAGTGAAGACAAATAATCATCCTGTATATATTTTGCAAATCATTTGCAATGGAAATCATGCCTTTGCTTCACAAATAGCATCTTAACAGCCCTTCTCTAGCCACATTTCTATCTGTGATATGTTATTAATTATACACAAATGTTGGAATTTTTTTTTTTTTTTTACTGCTATGGAATTAAGTTTCAAGCTTGTGACACAGGGTAGTCAAGGAAACAAATCTTTATAAGACCTTCCCTAGTACAAGGTAGAATATGATATTAAGAGGAAATCATTCTTCAAGTGAAATGTCATAGAGCATAAGATCAAAATCCTCAGACAAATCACTATAGCCCCAGAACGTTATCTTTAATAATGTTATGATGTTCAGATATCAAGAAGAGAAATCAGATTCTGCTGCAGGTCATTTTTTAATCAGCAACCAGTCTTGTTTATTAAAAAGGATAAATTCTATAATTTAACTCTGATGGACAAATTAGATCAGGTCAGTAATTTAGACTTGAGGCATTACATCATTCATTGGATAAAAAGATGCTGCTTATTTCCATAGCTCTGCTTTGTGGAATAAATGTTTTAAATTGGACAGAAATTAAACAGAAGGGCAAAGAAGATAGCACATCACTATGTCTAGTTCCTCTTACCAATAATAAAAAGAAAAAAATGCCAGCTTGGAACATCCTACTACAAATTCCATCCCTGTATTTTTCATTTATTTAAAGGTCCATAACAATCAGAAAAGAAGAGTTAATCAGAAAAATAGTTAAGCAATCCTCCATATGCTTTAACTTTACCCTCCTCTTGCAAGTCTTATTATAATCCACTTTGCTATGCTACTTCTGCTTCAGCTGACAGATAAATCCCTTTCCTACCATGTTCCTTTCTCACTTTGTCTTTTCCTTTCTATGTCTTTCTGAAATACATCCCATACTCCAAATAATTATTAGATCCTCGTTCAAGCCAGAAATTTTAATATTTTACATCTTGGAATTGCTTTGGTCTTAGACTGCATCCCAAAAACAGCTAAGATATACACACCATATGTACACACCATAATCTTCATGACTTATTTCCTCATTTTTTCTGCTCTGTAATTTTTAGCTATATTTTGGCTTTGTTTCCTGCATCTTCCGAAAGCCTCATTTAATTCTGTGTCATTACACAAAATAGCAAGGATAAGGTAAATGCAAGTGTATAAAATATTCATGAACAATACTACTTTCTCCTTCTTCGTAAAGATCCCTGTAAGCAATTGTCTGAAAGAACTTGCTGATTATGCATTGAGTGGATTTTACAATTTGCTGTACAGAAAACTCTTTCCTTCCTAGCCCTATTTCAAATCACATTGCATCACTGCACTTCTTAATTGCTGCAGAAGATCATAGATAGATAAATAGCCTTATTTTTGAAAATAATAAATTCCCCTAACATGCACAATGTGACCGTGGATTTTTTTCAATGTGCTGAAATTAACTAATTTAAACTTTTGACTATTCTTCCCAAATGTACCATAGTATAATCTGGCAGGAGAAGGATTAGAAAAGACTTGATTTAATTATATGCTCTGTCTGAGCAAATACAATTCAATTAAGGAAAATGTGATTATTAAATCTAAAATGCATTAGCATACATCCATCAACTGTATGAGCTTTAAATTAATAAATAGTTCTTTTACATTTACGCAACTACTAGGCAGAGAATAAGAATTAAAACCTCTAATAAAATTAGCCTAAATCTCTCAATGCAAGGTTTAGACCATAATTTACTTAATGGGCCTTTATGCACCGGCTGTAGTGAGCTCAATAAAGTTTGTTCTAATTTAGTATTGGCTGATTCTATTTTGTTACAAAATACTAAGTTCTGTATTTTGAGACTAACTGAAAACAGAACAGCACAACACATTCATCATTTTTGTGTCAAATTTACTGACAAACACTACTTTCAAAAGATGTGGCTTTTATGTTTAAGTATTTTAGCAGTTTTTCTTTCAAAGTCCTAGTGAATATAGAGAGACACAAAAGAATGCCATGCATATATAAAGTACATCAAATAAAATAAGGCTTTAATTTCTATACAAGATGCAAGGAAAGTAGATTAAGTGCTATGAGAGATGCCCAAGTAATCAAGTGAAGATAGATTTAATTCCTTCTAGCAGAGTGCAGTCATTCAGTACCCAAATCAAGGCACTAACAAGAAGTGTCTGAATGAGGAATTCACTTTGGTTAATCTCCGAAAACAGCCTAGGAGGGAAATTGTAGGGAGTGCAAAAAAACATTCATGTCAACCTGCACTAAGGTTTTCCACATGTAAAGTCCAAGTCATTTGGATGATGTGAGGGGGTGAATGGGCAAAAAATTCACCCGTGGAGCCAGGCCCCAGGCTGTGATACCTCAGTCTCTGGATGCAGCCCAGAGATGAGCCCACTCCTCTGGAAAATGCTTTCACCAGCGGGCAGGACACGACCCTTGCACAGATCACTAAGTGTCACAGAAAGCAGAACTTTTTCTCTTTGGGCTGAATATTCCAACTTCTTTTCTGGATGCGCATTTTTTCTTGGGCTGTAAGTGCAAAATAAGGGAATATTCTGGAGGCAGGAGACATGCCTGCAGACCTGCCACAACGTTTTAAGTCAAGGACACCAGCTATCTCCTCATTCCTTCTCAGTGGGACTAAAGAATTATCACCCTATTAGATGTCTCCTGAGTACCTGTTTAGCTCCTCTGTGAGTTTTCATACTGTTATATTAACATATCTGCATCTCAGCTACAATGACACAGGAGCTCAGTAAATATAACATAATGGGGAGAAAATTCATTTGAACAAGGCTCATTTTACTCCATGGTGACAAACATAATTGGTTTTATCTGTTGAAATGAGATTTTGATAAACCTTCACTACACGGTCTTGCCCAGTTTTACATCACCCAGCTTCCAGGAATTTGTCTTCTGAATAAACAGCCAGAGACAAAAAACAAAGAGCTGGAATATATCCCACAAGGAAGAGGAAATACAAGGCAGAAGCCCCTGTTGGAAGCAGTAAAGGAACATGGATCTACTACCTTCTTCCACTAGTGACACTTTATCTACATATACTCTTCTTTAAGATGATTTAACACAATAATAAACATTCAAAAATCAGAGTGAAGACAATCACTGGCCATTTCCCCACAAGGTCTAATGCCAAATTCAAGGGGAACTTTGCTGGCTCCGGAAGAAGGGATCCCATCTGAAGAGGATGCAATGAAAAGATTTCTTGATCAGAGACTGTTCATATCACATAAATAGGATAAAAAGTCATGAAAGTAATTGTTACCTCAGCACATCATTTAGGTGGCAGACTTTATTTCTGTGGAGCACTGATCTATTTGCTATAAGGAAATGAAGTCGTATGGTTTAGCTATACTCCCTCTAAGCAAGCAGTAGACTATGGTCTGTGGAAGTGACAAGCTTTACCTGCCAGGCAATAAACCAAATAACCAGAGACTAAAAGGCAGAAACAAAGTGTACTCATTTGCCAGAAAATGAAGGTGTCAAGGATAAACTAATCAAGTTGCCAAGGGATCTGAAAAGAGATTCTCCAGCTGCCCATCTACCAACCCTGAGAATCTAGCAATAAGCTAAAAGAACTGGAAATTTTCATGCAATACATGTCCATCGATGCCAGACAGTACTTTGAAACTCATGGAAAAGACTTGTGTGACCAGAATGTTTAAGTCAGCCTGCTTAGGATAGATTAAGCAGAGCTGCGAATGTCACTTTAGTGCCCTTGGCAACTCTAAAATAAGCAGTCTTGAATATTTCTGACTTACTGATAGAGCAGAGAGACTGAGGAGCATATTCTGATGTGTCTGCTGCAGACCACCACACTGTAATGGAGAGCAAGGTGAACTATTGGTAGCATGCAAGGAAAAGAGAAGATGCTGTCATCTTTGGCTTTAATTATCTATGTTAATGCACACTTACACCCAGTAGTGAACTCTTTAAAAATCATTAAAAATTATAGATGACAATTTCCTAATTTAAAAAGTGCTGCATTAAACATGAAGGGATTCTCTCTTCACTTTTATTATGATAAATACAGGGATGATCTTTGTGATCAAAGTGAGCACTAGCTTAAGGGTAAGAGATCATGAATTTATTACATTTTATAGATGTCCATAAAATAAAATATAAACCTGAGATACCTATATTTAAAATTCAAAAAATGAGTGAATGTCACAAAATTGATAATTACTTTGAGCAAAACCAGGTGGGAGAAAGGGTTTTAAACATTTACAAATCAACATTCAAATTGCTTTGCTAAAAAATCTCATGTTTAGGAATAAAAGAGCTGTGACAATAAAAAAATACTTAGGAGAAGTAAAAATTGCTGTTTAAAATATAAACTGTATTAGTAGCAAGTGACAAGAAGAACAGACAATAGTCAATTCCAATTACAAGCACTAAAATATGGTAAACATAAAGGAAGTAAAAAGACACAAAGATTTTGGAAGAAGTATAATGATGCATTTGAAGTTGCTGAGTTAAAACCATCAATTTTTAGTCTGTTTAAGATCATCCTCATTTACTGTAAAAATAATTATATCAACGCAGCAACTCTCAATAAACTCACTTTTAGCTCTAGAAACTAACACATCAAACAATTATTTGAGATATCAAAATATATTAGTAATAAACCTGAGAATCATGGGGGAATTTCTAGAAGAAATCTAATATGCAATTATATAAAAAATATTTTGTGTGTGATGAACAGGAAGCCTAGAAGGCTTCAGGATAATTTAATTTCACAAGAGCCTTGCTTGAGGCTCTTACAACTAGATTTTCAACAAAGTTAACACAGAGAAGACACATGTACTAGTCAGAGCTTCAGACAAAGGGTGTGCTTCTTGCCACCCAATTTTAGCTATCAGAAATTAGTCAAGCAAAAGGTCTCAGCTAGTCCATGGACTCCACTTTAGTCAAAGAAGAGAAAGAAATATCTCTAGATTGCAGTTGTTTCATCTTAAAACATGTTTCTAAGATCACTGGCAAAAATATCCTTTGGATAGATCTCTTGCACTAATGAGGGACCAGACAAACAGCCTTATCCAATGACTTTTAGGTGGCTTAAGTTAGGTGAGGTGAATACAAGTCCCTGTATTTGTAATAATAGCCTGCCCTTCAAAGCTATGAATATCTTTTTAATCACGGATAGCTGCACTGTTGCTTTGTGTCCTGGAATAGTTCTTAAAAAGAAAGTTTTGAAAATTTATGTAGAGCAGAAAAAGAATAGTCCGTTCTATTAAAGTGCTGTACCATGATATTTGGTTTTCTTGAAAACAAACTATTGCAACCAGGGAAAAATTATGAGAGCAGCAATTAGAAACAATTCAGGAACCATTCCTTAAGTATGCAGAGCTTACTTCTGCGCTGCAGAATTATCAAATAGCTCCCCCAGTTTTAGGCCATTTATGATTATTTGTATATTTTTTTCCACAAAATCACAGAAGGTTGAGGTTGGAAGGGACCTCTAGAGATCATCCACTCCAACCCCCCTACTCCAGCAGGAACATCTAGAGC
>JAVCKT010011355.1:8522-20961 GCA_032273925.1 Rhynchotus rufescens
GCATTTTACATAGCTTTTAATTTAATATCTGTATATATATATATATATATATATATATATATATACATTTAACCAAATACTTTCAAAAATGTAAAAAACAAATCTGGACATGAAATTCTAGCTGCAGTAGGGTACTCATTCTGGACCAGCATCCCTCTGCTTGTTTGTAGATCCAAGAGCTGAAACGGTTCTTTTGCCACAATATCATACAGAGAACTGTGACATTTTGACACCTCATATTGTTTCCTGAGCTATTGATTTCCAGGATATGACTTTCTGCTATTTAGATGCGACCTAAATGCATAACTTTGCATTTAACTTGAATGGGTTCAGGTTGCCAAGCAATCTAAGTTTTTTTCTTTGTAACTTCCTGGTCTTCTTAATTAAATACCACTCTGTCAGTCTCTATGTCAGCAATATAATGTATCAACAGTGTTTTGATATTTACTAAGGCATATGAAAATGTTGAGTAACATAATTTCTAATTCCTATTCTTACAACCCACATTCAAAAGCATTGTTTGATAAAGAGTTCCGACTGAAAACAGCAGGATTTTATAGTGATGTGTTAGTCCTTTCTTTATGGACTTAGTATTTGCTCATTAATCCTGAAGCATATGGGGAGTTTAGGATGCTTCCACCAAGAATTTTTTTTGATGTAAGAGTAATCACAGAGCTCCTTGAGTTCAAAGAAGATGCTAGATATTTCTACAGAGGGAAAAAATACGGAACAATTAAACATTCTCCTGTTTATAATTATTAAAACGGTAAAAGCTATCACCATGTGATTAGAATGAACACAAATTCAGGGGAATGTACTGGTTTGCTCGTAGCTCTTCATCTACATGAGAAAAAGAGTCAGAAAACAAGCAAACAAGAACCAAAAGATACAAAAACAAGGAAAAGCACTATAGTCATGAGCGAAACCAAACAACAAGAGCTTTTTGAGTGATGTGCTGTCTGGAAAACTGGCATAGAACTGTGAGAAAGGAAACGCTCTCCTGTTGTTTAATTGTACTGTGTTTGGAGTAGTGCAACTTCTGTGTACATTCTTTATAAATCAAAATGATTTCAGTAAGTAAAATATTTAACTCCGATAGCATCAGGGAGGCCAGTGTTTCTTAGATGAGAGCTGGGATCACCTCAGCCTGTTGGAAGTGCAAGCCTAAATGGAAGTAAGCTGTCAGAGCATCCCATCTTGAACTGGAATTTTGAAAAAAATTCTCAGAAAGGGTAAAGTCAAAGTGATGGACAACAGTTCTTCAGAGAATGCTTTTTTTTTCCCCTAAGATTTCTAACTCTGAACTTTCTTGAGGCTAGAGTCATTGTGATTAAGAAATTATTTTGCCTAAGCTTGTGTTTCTGCTTTTCTGGCATGTCATCCTCAAAGGTGTGAAACTGGAAGTGCAGGTTTTGTAGGTTTTTTGTCATGATTTTAAACAATTTTATGACCTTCATGTAGTGAAAACCCAACATTTTAGTTATAGTAAATTTTACAATGCTCTTACCCCTGCCTGAAGTTTCTTATATGAATTTTTGAATTTCACAACTAATCTTTTCTATTATTTATCATCTATTCTGCTCTTTATTTTTTTTTAAAGCTGGTCCAAATTAGCCAAAGTTATTACGTATCTTCACTGTCAGATCGAAAGATTTTAGGCTTTGAATATAATAGATTCTTAAATTAATTATGATTATTAAATAACTCTTAATTCTTTATTTTTCTCCTTTCATGTTATATTCCAAATCAACTGTGGTCATCTTAAATTGTTAAAAAAATGTGTTTAAAAATAAACATGAATATTTGAAATTGGGCTTGTTCGTGTTTACTCGCATTTAAGTCAAAAAGCTTATCCACATCAAGTAAAAATAAGTTTCTATACTAGTCCAGTATTCAGGACAACTTTATTCTTCATTCTCATATGCAGAGTAAAATTACCTGTGTTAAATGTAGCAGATTTGGTAGTGCAGCTCATTAGATGTTCCCTCTGTGTTCAGCTACTGAAAGGAGTTCTTGACTTATTGAGTCCAGACCCATGCCATCACCAACATGCACCACAAACTCAGAAAGTACCACTTTAAAACAGTTGCATCTTTGTTCCTGCTCCTTTACCAGAAAGTTGTTCAGGACTTCTTTAGAATAGCTACCAGCCTGCTTGTTATTTTCAACCTGAAAGGATTTTCAATCATTTTTTTCCCCTTAGCTTAGGATGTTTGTTTGTTTGTTTGTTTGTTTCTCTGCTAACAAGCTCTTCTAGCCTGAGCTAGAAGAGACATTAGGAGTTCTTTGTCCAATGTCCTCTGCTCAAGGTAGGGCCAACTACAAGAGGTTATTCAAAATTTTGTCTGTCTAGGCTTTAGAATATCTCCAAGAATGGAAAAAAAATAAGATTTTAATTATCTACACAAACTCTTTGGGCAACCTGTTCCAGAGTTTGGATTTTTTTTTAATGCAAGTCTCCCAAATTACAGTTCTCCATGATTTTTTTTTCCCCCCTGAACATTACAGAAAGTTCCATAATATAGATTCTTCTCACTCACAGATTTCAAAGAATACAGGTATTCCCCTTGAATTCAATATATTTTGATTCTGGGTGGCCAACAGCTCCATGCTTTCTCTTTTATCCATCTGACCTTGCTAAGCAGGTTTTAGCTAGTGATTTTAGTGTTCCAATGAAATGAATCATTCCACCACCTTTCACTTATCCCAGATGTAGAATATTTCTTGTTAAAGATAACTTCCATTTCCTCTTGCTTGCCAAACATTGCTATGTAAGTAATCAAAAAAATATTTTCTTTATACTTTTGCTTGTTGTTTTGATTTGTTTGTGACATGCTGAATTTTAATATTGTACATCTGCCTTACTGAAACTTTCTAAGGCTGACATTTTTCTTACCACCAAAGAATAAGCTGAGAAGCCTTTCTCCTTCATTTGAGGAAGAACATCATGGCATCTTAAATGCACGGTTCTTTCTGTGGCCAAGCAGTAATTTAGCATTTCTCAAGAAACTCCTTCAGTGTTGTTCACTACTTAGGCTTCAGAATCCCCTGCTTCCTTTTCTTTCCACAAGACCAGAAGACTGTCTACAAAGATCAAGCTTTCTCCTTTATCTCTCTTCTTGGAGCCCAATATATTTTGCATACTGTCCTATCTGTGGGATAATTGACATCAGCATACTTCATGATCAGCGGAGACTTGCCAGACAACCTCATAATCCAACCCAGTCTTGCAGTTACAATGAATCTTGTGACTACACTGTGTAAATATGTAAACAGTACTGCTATTTACATAAAAAGAATGTGAGGTAGATAAAAGCATTCTCTTCCAGATAATTTTACAATGCTTTGGAAAAAAGGGCATAGTTTAGAGCATCTGCTTTATAAATGCTAATATACAATAAACAAAAGCTCACACATGCACAGGTATATAGTATCTAATAGACAATTTTGTTCATTTAGAGGGTTAGGATAGAGCAAAGATTATTTTTGTTTAAGTTTGCCATGTGAAAATAGACTGAAAAATGAAAAACGCAATCTTAAAGTCATTGTAATTTTCTACTTTGTTTTTTAAATTCTAATACTGAACTTTATATGAAGTTGAGAGAAGATCTATTGCTCACATAATTACTACCAGAAACCAGGTATGTGACTGTTCAGTTTTTGAAAGGGACAAAATTAAGGAACAAATAAAATACAAAAAATTATTTCAATAAAAAGAGTGGAAATGAACAAATAAAGACAAACCAAAACTAAACAGACTAGTTTTGGTATAGATGTAATTTTGGAAAGAATATTTAAATCAGTGAAAAATTAGTATTTATTCTAGAAGACACATTCCTTATTAATATTACTATTAAAAGATCTAGATTTCTGCAAAAGACAGCAAAAGATTTTTTTTCCTAAGTTCTATGCCAGAGAAAATAAAGCAATCTTTCATGTTATTTCTGAAGTCCACACACTGCTATAGAAAAGCATTTATTTTAGAGTTACCTGTATACAGCAAGAAAGATAACACAGCATGTACATATCAACTACTGTATCATAGATTTCTATAAGATTAGGGCTAAAACATCAATAGCAATTATAATTGTAATATCCTACTGTAATTTCAGAAAGTGTAATCCTCTCCTATTTCCAAGCTTATAGCACATTTGAAAGCTTATAATACATTTACAGTACATAGAATCTCTTTGCCTGGGCTAAACACTAATGTAAAGCTTGGAACAGAGTTCCCAGGAAGGAACTCAGGACTCAGCTACAAACTTTTCATTGATTTCAGATGGAAGTTAAGCACACAGGGTGGAGTTTTCAGTCTACTTTTTTGCTGAGTGAAGAAATTTGAAGATAAAAGAAGAGAGTTTTAATGCAAAATACTACATAATCCTGGAAACAGAGCCCAGAATTAGTTTTCCTCTAATATGAGGTCTTAACTAGTAGGCTGGATTGTGTGTCATTGGTGGGCAGGTAAGAGAAGAAAATATCCTTTTTGGTACACAGGATTTCAACTAGGAATGCATTTTATAATAAGGAAATTGCCTCTTATTTTAGGTTTTTTTTTTATTATTCTGTGTTGTAAAGGAAAAATATTTTCTGTAAGTTAGAGTAATGGCCTTGGGTCTCTCAATAACATATCAGAAGAATTCTGGACATTTTAGGAATAAAGTAGAAGTTCATGATCACTCATGTATTCTCTAATATCATATATTCTCTAATATCTTGCTCATATGAAGTATCTGGAACTCAGTAATAAAAGGCTAGATCTGACTAATCATCATCTGACTAATGATCATGTACTGACCTCGTCTGTGGATGCTCAGTGCTTTCAGAACACTTTCATATAGTGTTACTTTATCAAGCATAAATTGCAAACCAATGTGGATATGTGCTTATGTTTCTCATATCATTCTTCACAATGATTTCATAGGCAGTTTTATAGTGTAGTAAGGTGGGAAAAAATGATAACTTTTTTTTTTTCCTTTTCAAAAAGAAGGAAAATTCTGATCCCAGTCACCAGATTTCATTGAGAAGAGTCACCACAGGATCACTTGTACTTACAATGAAAATAGACACATCAAGGACAGAATTCATCTAACCTACTTTAAACAGTTACATTTAGTCAGTGAAATCCTGCTGTCGACAGCCCAAACAAATGAGTTCATGGAAGTGTTCATACCAGGGCCTGGCAACAGCAAAAAGGCATCCTAATAATCATCAAAAGCAATCCTTATTGTAACCAGGAAGGAAGGAGCGATCGATGCTGAGAAAACTGAGCTACTTAACCACAGTTTCTATTCATAACATTGTTTTCAAAATGAAAAATGACAGGTTTTCATGCCTGATGTGTAAGTAGTAGAATGACTCAAAGGAAAAACAACAAGAATGCTCTTGAGGTCTTTTCACTTTCCAAAAACTATAGTTTAAAAGTAATCATTTGTCACAAAATACAGTTGGGTAAAACCAACTGTATGATAGTTGGATGCAAAATACTATTTCCCAAACATACTTTTCTTTCTGCTCCTAATCAGACTTTTCTGTCATTTATCCGAGTGGAGCAAAGTAGGAAATGAAAATCTGGTTAACATCTTGTTCCTTCTGGGTTAGAGTATTTTGCCATAAATATCTTGCCACTGTAATCTGAGTCATTCAGAGGACTTTATGGATAGTTATTCTTATTTGCAAACCTTTCCAAATACCATTCTTGCACTTGCTCACATTTTGTAATATTAATGTAACTATGTAAAGATTGAAGCCTACGCAGTTTGGAAAAACTTGGCAAATTTGTAGGGAGTGATCTCTGTATATTTACATCAAAAGTAGAACTTTGTTTATTATTTTTAAGCCATTATCCAAATGCTCTGAATCCAGACTAAATTATTACAATGCTAGACAGTATACAAACATATGCTGCCCGGTGGAATTTACATGACAGGAACACAAATACAGGCAAAATGCTGATAAGAATTAGATAAGAATTCCTTCTTTCCTTTCGGCCATTCAACTATGTGGTTGAAGAACTCATAAACTAAGAGTTTTCAATTAAATTTATGTTCACTCGATTGCTTACATTGTCTTTTTTTTTTCCTCCTCCATTACTCATTTGTTGTAAATGCTATGATCACATTCCCAGAAGTGTCAAAGAATTATCACTGAAGCAATATTTTATGACCCCCTTCTTCAGTCCTCAAAAAAATACACAAGAGAGATATAATCAGACTCATAAAAATACCTTAATTGTACATTCATTTAAATGACCTTTGAGATCTTCAAAATGAGGTTCAGGTGTTTCTGTGCTATTGGATCTGCTTACAGCATACGCCATGAAGTCCTTGTCAGGTGTATATTTTGGGCTTTGTTTATTTTAAAGTACTTTTTAGAAAAGTAGGTTTGTGCTTTAAAAAAGACAAATAATTCAGTGTTAGAAAGAAAAGACTCGAGAAATCAAGCACCATAGAAAACATGTTCCTTTTTTTTTTTTTTTTTTAAAAAAAAGCCCAGTTGTAAGTAAAAGCTTCTTTCTGAAAGAAAATGCAAACAATGAAATATTTTTAAAGGAAAAAAATCCTAAAATCTCAAGAAAAGAACTAATGAAAAAGTTATATTAAATACAATGAGCTTTTTTGAGTGAATGACTAATCCCATTGTTACTTTGAGCCCTTTTTCCTCTTTACAGAAGCACTTGGACTGAATAGATTGGCTGGATTTCTCTTGGAACAAAAAACAAAATGAAACAAAACAAAACAATTCAAAAAGAAAAAAAAAACTTAAGAACTCCCATAAATAAATTCAAAGAAATATTTTCCTGCAACATATTTCCTACTCTCAATTCCTTAGGAGTTGTATTAGGAGATGTAGGCCTAATACAGTCTTGTAGCTGATATATACACCACACTTTTATGCACTTTTGCCATTTTCTTTTTCTTTATTTTTCTGATTCATATGTGAGATGAAAGTGTCTTTCCTTACATACTAAGGGTCTTACTAAGGTAAGACTTTCTCTATGACTTGAATTCTGTATGTATGCATTGCTCATCCAAGCACCGTGTGCAACTCAGACGTGGCAAGGTCACCCTGTTCTGGCAGCATCCATAGGCATTCTAGGTGCCCCATCTCAACTGCAGATGCCAAGTCTTTTCAGAAGGTCCTACCCAGTATCAATGGTGCAAGGATGATAGGAGGGAGTGGAGGACTGTGTTTGATCATGCACAACATGACTGATTTCATTCCCCAAATGGAAACAGTTGGGCGCATGCTGAGGGGAGGAAAATGAGACCCATGCTTCCCCTCAGTCAGGTTTCAGAGTTCACATGCAGGCCTTCACTCCTAGCCCTACACTGAAGGAAAGAGTCTTGGACAAAGACTTAACTCATGGATCTCTACGCTCTCTGCCTTCACTCCTTAACAGGCTAACATCCTGTCTCTTTTCCAAATCTCTCCAAAATAATACCCAACCAGAGAACATGTGCTATTTAATCTCAGGGACATCTCCCAGATGATAGTCCAGGATAAGCCTTTTCTATTTGCAGCTCTCCCCAGCCACAGCTGCTCTTCAGCTTTGTCCCAGGAAATGTAACAGCTTCATCAACGTCTAGGTCTCATAAGGAGATCATGTCATATCCTGTAGCATGCAACAAAAAACCTCAATTTCTTGATATGGGAAACAACGATTTCTTTGTTGAGCTGCAACAAAGTCCTCGTATGGTTTCAAACAATTTAAACTGACAAGACAAACAAAAATATGGATTAGTGCCAGACCAACAGAAACACCACATGGGATCTAGAGGAATCTCAAGACAAATTGTTATGTTAGGTGAAAATATGAATTTTGCTCTCTCTAAGCAAAAAAAAAAAAAAAGAAAAGAAAAGAAAAAAAAAAAAGAGTTGCAAGACTTTTCATTCTGTTTGGCTACAGGTATAAGTATGGGTCCCTAGTCTTCCTTTGTATTAACCTAAACAACTAAATAACTAAGTTTTGAACATTGTTCATAAGTAGATCTTGAACTACCAAATAAATGAAGAGTCTCAATCTTGTATGAGTTAGTATACATAGGAAACAGACTAAGGCAGAATCTTTGACCACCAGAGAATAGTAAGACTGGCATTGCCCTGGAGGATATGCACATAACTGGAGGTGATCTGCATGAGCATGTAGAAAAAGGACTCTGAAAATGTGTATTTCCATTACATCACTCCTATTTTACTTCTGTATTCTGCATATTTATACTTTCCTTGTAATTTGAAAGCAAAAGAAAAGAGGGAAAACTACCAACTGGTTGGTTCTACAACGAAAAGGATAAACTACAGAATAGTTCTGTAGTATCATATTATGCTTTTCTAGTAAAAAAAATACATAGTATCTTCATCCTGTTATAAGGTGTGTCATTGAAAAAACTATTAAATAAAAACTCAAAAAAATGCAATGTCACTATAATGAAAATTTTCAAATTATGGTCCAGTGCTCACAAATGTATGTAAAAAGCTTTTGTGTTTATTTTGGTGGTCTGACATATTTATAGGCATTCCAGATCTTCAAAGAAATAGGTTAGCTACATTCCTGAATTAATAACTGAAAAATTCCACAAAGACTTGGAGCAGGTAAGGGGAAATCACTTTTAGAACTACAACAGGAGTAGAGGAGTCTACCTATACAGCTTTTTTTTTTTTTTTTTTTTGTAAAATTGCTTAGAAACATAATAAATACCCATCCTTATTATTATAATTTTTAGAAATTGACTAAGGGAAATTCAAAGATAGGCTTTTAACAATGAATTAAACAACACCTGGAAACATATCTAGACACTATTAGAGCAATTTCTTACAAGATTTTGGCTAAGCCCGCTAGCACCATACTCGTTTGGGTTAAAGCATTACAGGAATCATTCTCAAAGGACAGTTTGCAAAAGCTACTCTGCTTGGGAGGTAAACAACTTATTGACATAGACATTGGTTGCTCTGTGTCAGAGGAATATGCCTGACCACATTTAATTTAATAGCTGGTCATAACTTAGATGATTTGTGCAAAGGATCACCCATGAAGTTGGTGGCAGAGCCGGCAATTTCACCATTTAGTGACTAATTTGAAGTCTAAATTACATAATGAAAGCAAAGTAAAATTTATTTTGAAAAGTACAGTGAATTGTTACACTACAAAATATTGTACCATCATTAGGATAGGAAATAAAATATAGACTAGTACAACTACTGCAGAAGACACACAGAAAAAGGTGCTTGTGATTAACGAGAAACAGTGCTTAAAGACGTTTCAAAATAACCTTTCTACTTATCGCAGACAAGGATGGTAGAATGAAAGTAGACAATGTTGGAACCCATTTATTTAAGTGCCTGCAGTTATCATTTCAAGGCAAATGAAGCAATAATAAATACAGAGCATTCGAAAAAAAGATAATCTGTATCCACTGCATTTTAATAAAGAGTAATCACAAAAATCAATGCAGGCACATTGGATCTGTTTTTTTCCATTACTTTTCCTATTATTGTGCTCCCTTTCTTGTCTTCTTTCACTTACATTTTTTACCTAATATTTTATGAAATTATCTGTATTTCCCATTGTTTTTGTCCCCCTTTTTTTTCCATCTTAGACATTTTACTCAACTGTAGCATCAGTGGATACTTTATATCCACCCATTTTTAAAACACTTCTAGGTAAGTATAGGATCAAATTTTGCAGATATTTGCCAAACGCACAATTATGTCTTAAGACAATGACAGACCATTGCAGACAGTGGCCATGTAGGTGGCAGTGACCATGTAGACCATATGCAGACAGTGACTATGTACATAATACTAATGGTGCCTATCCATAACTATGACTATGTCTCTCTTGTACTAGGTTTATGAGCCCCAGGAGTTTGCCGCAGTGTGTGGTATTACCAAGACCTCACAGTTGCATCCATATTTGAGCACTAGAACAGGTTGTTCGGAGAGGTTGTGAAGTCTCCTACTTTGGAGATCTTCAAAACTCACCTGGATGTCACCCTGTGCCCTGTGCTGTAGGTGTTCCTGCTGTAGCAGGCGTGTGTGACTAGATGATCTCTAGAAGTCCCTTCCAATCCCAACCATTCTATGATTCTGTAAATCTGATTGTGTGATTCGATAATATTGTTCCTTGTATGAATCTTGAATTCAATCTGATTTCAGAGCACTTAAAACTCTCATTTGCTTTTGTAAAGCCTATACAGGAGGGATGCCAGATCATCCTTCTCTGCCAGAAGGGACTGCTGGAAATTGCACAGGAAGTGCACCATTCAGGGCATCTAAACTCAGGGTAGACTTGCACTTTCCTCCAGGAAATACAGCTGGGTCAGCCCAGAGTTGGCACTTAGGTCATGCCTAAAATTAAGATATTCATATAGAAAGTAATTTGGGTTTGGCCGTGGCTCTGTCGAACAAAACAACTCCCATGAAGGCATTTTTCATGGTAGCATAACATATTCATTTTGATATTATATCTATGCGCCTACTAAGGATTAGGTAAAATGGCAGCATTATGTGCAAGGTATTAGGTATACCTAGATACAAAATAGTAAGTTGATCCTCCCCAAAATCTTAGTGATAGACAGATAAAAAAAGGGATATGTTTGTGACCTACAAACAGAGGCAATGATCCTGTTAATTCCTAAGTGGATTTGATAAATTTTGTTTGAAGATCACTTTAACTGAAAGAAAAGAGGGAGAAAATGAAATGAAAAGACTAGAAAAAAGAATGTGATGAGCAGATGTGGGATGCTGAAGCCATGAAAAGTCTAAGGATGAAGAGGTAGAAAATGTGCTGGTCTACAAAAGCAACTTGTACAGGACATAAAATGCTATAAGCAGACATCTTTATCTGACTTCTCTATTTTGCTTTATTTTTCTCTTCCAAGTCATGTGAAGGTAGAAAAAAAAGAATCACAGGACGGATTTGAGTGCCTCAATGAAGTGGCTTTCTTCCAAACTCCTAGCAGGTACTTTAGAGGATGCCACAAGTAGATTCCACTCTACATCACTTCTATATGCAAAATTTTGAGTTTCAGATGCTTTTTGTGGCTTCAGCCTCCATGTTACTTTATGCTCCTTGTTGGTATTTCAACAAACAACCCATATCATGACTGTTGTAGGTAGATTCTTACATATAAATGAACACTGCTTAATGTCAAGCAGTCAAGGGTCTGTGCTGACCATCATTTCACATTATGTCAGGTGAAGACTTCAAGTATCATGTCCCTATGTTGCCTGCTTTTACTGACAACCAGCCATCCTAAGCATGTAGCGTTTTGTCAGTTCAGCAGATCCAAAGCCATCCATCACTGTTGCTATTTCTGTCATATGCGTTTAACTTCAGCATCAGCCAACAGCCTGCAGTCTTGGTTACTGATCAGTATCATCACAACTGTCAGATGGGAGTCAGCTTTTTGCTTTTTTTTCTTTCCAAAAAGCTGGATATCATAACAATTGACATAGATACTTTCCTTAAGTTTTCTATATTGTGTTCAATATTTGAATGCATTGAGTATTTCTAGCATAACCTTGCATAATAAATTTATTGTATAATTCTTCTTTCTTCAAACTCTAAAATAAATACTACATGTTTCCAAAATACTAGGTATTTCAAGCATGCTTTTCTTCTCTCTGAAAGCAGCAGTCCAAGATACATAAACTGTCTGAAATCCAGAGAAGGAGATGAAAGGATCCAATTACGTTAAACATAACTGATTTCAAAGACATGTAAGAAAAAAAAAACTTTGAAAATTTTAACTGAAATTTATATTGATTTCAAAGTTAGGATTATCTTTAAGCTTTTTGTGATGATGAATTAAAATAATTGAGGAAAGTACTTAAACAAGATTTAAACCCATTGATCTCTAATTGTGATCTAGCAACATTTTGAAAGAGTAGAACTGGTTTTATTAATAAAAAACAGACAGAGGTACTGCTTATCATACTTTTTCCAGTGATATCTTTTTACAAAAAAATTGTTCATTAAAATTCTTTTGAGAGCAATCTTTTTTTTTATGTGAAAGACGGAGTCAAATAAACTAGATTTATTTTAAAAAGAGGTGGCTCAGAATTAAAGTTCTAAAGTTTAAAATTCATGAATTTGAAGGTTACTTTTAAAATGTTACTGGTAATAACTTTTAAAATGTTACTGATAATGGTAAGGCACTACACTGGCAGGCAACTGGACTATCAGAAATTGCAGGGACTAAGGTGGTATTCAGAGTAGCTGGTGTTGTTACTTGTGAGCTCATGAGCTGTAGACATGAACGCTAACCATCATAGCTCAGCATCCTTACTTATTCCGAAAAGAAAATAAATAAGGCTAGGAGTTTAAATGAGTCTAATGTTTTCTTTAAGTATTTTATTATTGACAACATAATAGTATTTTTCTAATTTCATGTTTTGCAATAGTTGTGCTATTGTAATTGCAAATTACTTGCAAAAT
>JAVCKT010011357.1:0-16159 GCA_032273925.1 Rhynchotus rufescens
GGACCCCGCCACTTCGCAGGGACGTGAAGCCCGTGCCCGCAGAATATCTGAATGACCTTGGAAATGGCTCTCTGGGGCTAGATTGATTCTTGCCGCCTGTCTCCTGCTCTCAGGAACTCTACGATTAACGCTGATTTAAACATTTTAGGGGCCTTCAGAAGAACAAGATCGTGTACACTTACTAACTGACTTAATGATTCCTGAACTAACAAAGCATTTACCTAAAACTGAACGCAGAAGATGTTTTCTTTTACTGTATGCTTGCTCAAAAACTACAAATAAAACAAGCAAGGTAATGCTTTGCTTTTAGAAGAACATTCTTTTTAAGAGCAGTTATTTATTCTGCCGATCAGCTGATAAAAGCAGAAAGCTTCAAACTCTCTGGAAGACGGGGCAGATTCCGACTCTGGACGTCTCCCGGCTGTAGCAATGGCAGCTCTCCTGGGCACGTGAGCGTGGCCCTCGCTCCCGGCAGGATGCAGGTGGAAGTTTCTGCGCCCCTTCTCTGGGGGGCTGTGAAATGATTCAGGTGTTGCTGCAGAGGTGAGCAATATCGTGGATGTACCTATGAACTCCTGTGCGCTCGGCCGCTGTGGCAGAAATGGCATAGTTCCCAAAGATAGTGATTTTTTAAATTGCCATGGCTGAAAATTTAAATTCAAGAGGATTTATTTTGTCTGTGGAGACCTTGAATTATGTTTCTGGCATTAATAATTGTAACGGACTCTAACTGTTGACAAGAACTGTGAATATTGACATAAACCTCCATTTTTTTTCTTAAATTTGATTTTGATTTTTAAATGAATAGAAATGATCTTCCTCATTGTATGCAAAATGTATGTTTTCTTTCTTGGGAATCAGAGGAGCAATCTGCCTTCTCCCTTCAAATAAAATTCATTATTCATACCCAAACAGTGGTGAGTCTATTGGAATTAACCTTGACAAAAATGTTTTCCTTACCTTTCTAATCAAATAGTATGGATGAGACAGAGTATCGTCTCGTGAAGGGAGCCAAAAAAGACAGCCCGATCCAATGAACTCTTACCTTTCCTCTCCAGTCATTCTGTGATTTAAATTGAGACTCTAGAAATATTATCTTCTCTAACTGCTGGTCCAGGAAGCCTGAGTTTGCTGAGATTACTCCCTCCCTCCTTTCTCACCCTGTTTTATTCCAAAGTAACTGCCTTTCTCAGGAAAATAAAACAATCCAGATTTCCTCTTCGTTTCCTGGGAAATGAATGTGTCTCTTCAGTGTTTATTTCCTATCTCACAGTACCTGTTTGTTTTAGAAGTGCCTTGTATTTGCTAAAGATTGGTCAAGAGCACTGGACAAGCTGATCAGTGGCCTTTCTCTTTCTGGCTTTTTTGTTTTTTTTCTTTCTTTCTCTTTCCTTAAAGCTAAGGTTTGCCAGAGTGATGCACTGATGCTGAGGAGGCATCAACAGCTATGGGACTGTAACCCTGTCCAATGTAAACACTGGCAGTGTCTACAGAGAGAGATCGTGAGACGCTGAAGCAGAGTGTAGCTGCTGCTAAGCAGGTCATCTGCTCACTAAGGCTCAAATTGCAGTGTACCCTAATCATAAAACATGAACCTGTCCAGGCGGATTGAATGGAGGACTCTGAATGTGAGCAGTAGTGTTATGAACATATCTGAGCATCTCTCCTGCCCTCTTGGATTTGGTCACTACAATGCAGTTGACATCTGTATCCTTGAGACAGTTGTTATTGTCTTGCTAACATTTTTAATTATTGCGGGTAACTTAACAGTTATATTTGTTTTTCACTGTGCTCCACTTCTGCATCATTATACTACCAGCTACTTTATTCAGACCATGGCCTATGCTGACCTTTTTGTCGGAGTTAGCTGCTTGGTTCCTACTTTGTCGCTGCTTCACTATTCGACAGGTGTCCACGAGTCCCTGACATGTCAAGTTTTTGGATACATCATCTCCGTGCTAAAAAGCGTCTCTATGGCATGTCTCGCTTGCATCAGCGTGGATCGCTATCTCGCTATCACAAAGCCTCTCTCCTATAACCAACTGGTCACACCTTGTCGCTTGAGAATCTGCATCATCTTGATCTGGATATACTCTTGTCTGATCTTCTTGCCTTCCTTCTTTGGCTGGGGAAAACCTGGTTACCACGGAGATATTTTTGAATGGTGTGCTACCTCCTGGCTAACTAATGCCTATTTCACTGGCTTCATTGTGTGCTTACTCTATGCTCCTGCGGCCTTTGTCATATGCTTCACCTATTTCCACATCTTTAAAATTTGCCGGCAGCACACCAAAGAGATAAACGATCGCAGAGCTCGGTTTCCTAGTCACGAAGTGGACGCTGCTGGGGACACTGGGCACAGCCCCGACCGCCGTTACGCCATGGTTTTGTTTCGGATAACCAGCGTGTTCTACGTGCTCTGGCTCCCTTATATCATATACTTTCTGCTGGAGAGCTCTCGGGTGTTGGAAAACCCGGCGCTCTCCTTCTTAACGACGTGGCTTGCTATAAGCAATAGTTTCTGCAACTGTGTGATATATAGCCTCTCCAACAGTGTTTTCAGGCTGGGACTCCGGAGACTGTCAGAGACAATATGTTCATCTTGTATGTGTTTAAAAGACAGGGATGTACGGGACCCTAAGCCGAGAAAAAGGGCTAATTCCTGCTCTATTTAAAGAGAACTGGCGCATGTAATCAAACATGGAGTTTTGATAGCATTTGATATATCTGGAAACTTGCCAGAACAGAAATATTTACTTGAATAGTTTGCTATGATCTTAGAGATGAGTTTAAAAGGGATTTCAAGAAAAGGAAAAGGTCGCTATAAGAGGGGTCACTGAACTTAAATACAGCTCTTGAAATAGTGAGGAGACAGATTCAACAGAGAAGATGAAGAAAATCAAAACTCAAATCTTCCAAATGGCATGAAATAACTAGCAATCAAAGGAAGTTCCTCATAAACCGATTAGTTATTACCTTACATTTTCCCCCTTGTAGAAAGGTTGTCTTATTATCTTTGTATCCAAATATACTGTAGCCTTCTGAATTTAAATATATTTAAGAGGAAACAACAACACAGTAAGTGGCTATCCATAAATTGTATTCCTGAGGATTTAGAGTAGATGTTGCAAATTATTAATCAGTGCTCTCTCTCTGCTCACATCTTGTACAATTTTCAGTTGTACAAATAATCGGCAATGCATAAAACATGCTCTGGGCATGATGCTTTTGGATAAAATTGCACATTTTGATAATTTTCACGAAGCCGCTCCCTTCCATTTTCCCCTTCTTGAGCATTCCTGGTACCGTTCTACAGAAGTGGCTCGGTTTGAGGGTGCCTCCAAGGCCACCTGATCCTCTTTTCCTGCAGAAAGAAATAGCCCTTTCCAACCAGCTGAGTAAGCGCAGTCGCCCCATGTTCAATGACTTCTCAGTCTTTCATTCTCTTGATCCTGTTAAATTAGCGCTCAGTATTGATGTAGTGTCCTTTAGGGTGTACTGAAGCTTTTCCTTTATCGGCTACACAGATAATCCTAATGCAAATATGATAATGACACACCGCAGTGTGCATCACTGCTTAGAAGAATAAAAATAAATAAGAGAACCTTTTCTTTGGGAGGTCTAAATAGCTTACTGTTGTAGCTGCCAATCCTTTCTGTGAATCGAGCTTGCACATACTGTACTTTTTTTTTTTTTTTAAGAGAACTTGTAGTCTGTGCCTAATGTTTTCACAGCACATGGAATAGGTCACTGCTACAGGATTAAAAAAAAAAAATTTGCTTTAAAAGAAATACTTCTGTGCAGTTGTTGAATACATATTTGTTAATGAAGTGTTCTTGGAGGAGGTGACCAAGACAGTCTGCCTTTAGTTACAGGCAGAGAGCTTCAGTATTTCCTTTTGTAATGAACTGACTTTCAGGTCCAGTGAATAAATATTTTTGTTTTGCAAGGATACATATTAGGTTTGTGTAATAAATTGCCAGGGGTTCAGATGCATGACAATAAATGAAATATTTAAATTATTATTTTTGAACCAAATGTAATTTTCTTAGATGGTTATTGGCTTTTAAAAAAGGCCCAATTATTGATCATTGGTGCCTTTTAACACTGCACTATCATTCCTTCTCTTACCAAAATGCGTGTGTAAAGATTGTGCCTATTACTTTTTGTAAAGGAAGCTGAACCACACGTGCACACTGGTGGTTTGGGGCTTGATCCCCTTAAGTCTATGCTCTTTGTTTTGTTGAGGTGGTTCTGAACCCCTGTACATTTTTAAAACTGTAAGAAAGCTGAAACAATGGAATAAAGTAGTATTATGTATATCAAAACCAGCCTTGGCTTTAGTTCCCTCATGTTATGCTCTATTCTCTTGGAAAATGCTTTTGGGTTAGAATTTAAAAGGAACTATCTGAAATCCCAAACTAAAAGCTGCTTACTTGCTGTCTTCAGTGATTTCTGCTGGTTTCTTACATGGCATGGTCTTGAAAGCGGGTTGAAATATGACTTGAAACGTTCCTCCAGCTAAGCAGAGCTGTTGCTGACAGTTATCCCTGACAGATACTACAAAAAATGAGCGGTGTTCTTTGCGCATACCTCATCCTGCTTCACGTCTCTGGGATCTGTTTGTGGCTGCCTTTTGCAAGCTTACTGCTTTCACAAGGCTCTCTAGGGCAGACCGCTGCTTTCGAGGGCAGCAAAACTCTGACTCTTGACCTTATTTAACAGTTATTATATTTAGTTTCACATTAGTCCAGGAATGTGCGAGAATTAATCCAGAAACAGCAAAATACCTAATTTCCCGTAACTCCCCGGGCTGGTTTCATGCCAGCGAGGTAGCTCTGTAGCCGCACAGCTCGGGCCCTGGTGTGGCCTGCACCGGCGCCCCGCGCTCGGACAGTTCCCCGCTCTGGCCTTTGGTGACGTTCCTGGGAACAAGTTTCTATGTGACCTCCTGGCCCTCGGGTGCAGTTCTAGAAAATACTTGGAGTTTTACAGACCTCTTATTAAAAGCAAAAACCCAACCTGAAGGAAGTAGATCTGTGGCTAGTGTGGTACTGTAAATACAAACAGACGTATAAGCTAACACCTGAGCATTCGTAGTGCCTTAGTTGAACCTCGCCTGTGTAACCTCAGCAAAGGGAGCTGATGTGCCGCGACTTGCAGCTTTCCTGCCTGCACACGGGGACTCGGAGAGGCAGCTTCGCATGGAAGAGGCTGCAGCAGGAGGCACCGCGGCAGCCCGCGCCCGCCTGCTGCCCTGCGGAGCAGAGGTAGCAGCGCTTCCCTCCCCGCCGGCCGCCAACGCGCTCAGCCTGCGGGCTTGTTACGCGGGATGAGCGCTGCCTTTCCCCTCAGGCTGTGGATAGATAGAGAGAGCACTATAGAAATGCACTACCCTGCAAACAAATGATAGGTTCCCTTTACTTCTTTAATAATTTTTTTTCCTTCAGGCAAGTGTGTGATAGCTTACATGGATATAAGAATGCTCCTTTGCTTCTCTGAGCCCTCCATCTCAGTTGCTGGGAAATCATGCTGCTCTGTGTACATCTGAGGCTCCTGGAATCTGTCAAATTAAGCATCCCCAGCACAGTTAAATCCTGCCTTCTTTATTCCTCTTTCCAAGGACACAATTTGACCTATAATAGTAGCCAGTCATATGAATGTTTAAATTTAGTAAGTGGGTTTCATTTTTCAAAGTATTTTCTAAAAACATTATTTTGAATTTTATTTGAGGAAGGTAGGTTATTGTTCTATAAATGCTGGCTGAACATTCCAGCTGGTGCTGCAGAGAACTGCAGGGCTGGACATTTTGATGAATAAAGGAGGGCCAACAGAAATCTCTGTCCCCCAATTAATCACAAAAATATTGAAAGAGTAATACCCTGCTATCATGTACCTAGAGGGCTTTATGTAATAAATACCTAGTGAATACGTGACCTGATACTAACCAAAGAAGTTGATGTGCACAACTCGACCAGCAAATCAGAGCTGGTAATTGCATATAATAAGCAAGTCTCTCCATCTCCTCAAACCTTGAATCGCTAGAAATTGTTAGTTCTTTACAACATTATCCAGTCATGAGAAAAATCAGCTTTTTATAGGTAACGTTAAATAAAAAGGTTAAACTGAAGAGATATTGTAGGTTAAGAACAAAAAGTATCTACAAGGCTTCTTTGTGCAGGTAGATTGTTTTGCCACTGTATTTCTCTTAAACCTATGTAACAGAGGTTATGTAAAGATGGATCATATAAGTGTTTTTGAAATCTCCTGTCTTCAGCCTAGGAAAAAGTTAAAAAAAAATCATATAGTGGTAGCCAAACTGCTACCAGGTAAGTAGGTTTAAAGTAGTCCTGTCCCGTCCCTTCCCTTCCCTCCTGCATTTTTCCTTAATTTCTAGAATTGCCTGATTAAATTTCTTCTTAATACATTATTCTGTAAAGGGAGAGTAAACTGTGTTAATAAAAACCGCAGAGCTGGATTTCAAATATTTACCTACTGGTCATGTAATAATAAGATTTTTTTTTTTTCATTTTTGCTTACAAAGCCATTCTGTAATTGTGTTTAGAAAAACATGGGTATCATGCGCTGTTGATTTTCATGCAAAATCTTTGTGCTTCCTCTAGAGAAAGATTTGGAGTGTTTTTCTCTGCCAATGGTACCTTTCATAGAGATAGTTTGTGAAGATCTTTTATAAATAGCATTTATAATGTTTTTACAAATATTCTTCATTCATATTTGGCATTTGAATAACCATAATCACATGTAGATTTCATACTCAGAAAAACAATTTTTGTTTTGTGTGTGTGTATATATGTATATGCATATGAAATAGCTTACTAGTCAATACTGAAAATCAGCTACTGAGAAAAGCGTATCAACTAATGGTTAGCTATGTCATTGGCTTGTTATCTGGTATATAACAAATGCAGTTTAAATAGAAACAGAAGTTGTTGCAATAGTATATTGAGCTGATGGGATATGCATCACGTTTTATACTGCCACAGTTGTTTCTCAACATGAAATTATTTTATCCATTAGGATTTGCAGCCAAGCAAATAAATAAATTTTTTTTTTTTTTTTTATTTTTTAATTCTGCTGGTTGGATGATGAGGATCCTGCCTCCCTGCATTCAAGCACTTGCTCCCTTTCAGCAATCACAAGACCGAGCTCCGGTGATGTCCAGGAGCTCGTTTGCCAAGGAAAATTGCCAGCCAGGGGGGCACAAGTGTCCATGTAGGTGGCAAGGACCTCCTCACCTGCCCTCTGGGAGCAGCTCATGTTCCCATCCTTCCCCTTCACTGCCCCCTAAAGGACAAGTTTAATTCTTTGCCTTTATTCCCCCTGCTTTTCCCCTCTGCTTTTCCCTAGGCTGATTTCTGGGAGGGGTGGTGCATCATTTTCCTAGTGATCTGAATTGCAATTATTTTGCCTTTTTTTCATAGAATATTTTTATGTCTATTGCTGAATGGTAAAACAGACATGACGTGGTTATCCTGTTGCTAGCTGATTTTTTAGGGCTTTTTGGAAAAGGAAGCATCTCTGAGGTTGTTTGCTTATCACTTAACATATTTTTCTGCAACTTAAATATAGTATCTTTCAAAGACTACTTTTTTAATTTAAATATGTATGTATATACATATACACACACACACACACACACACACATAGATTATACTGAATTATACAGAGATCTTTACAGTCAGTAAACTTTTTCGATTTTAAACCAGACTATGTAGTTTCTACATTTTCTACAGATTAGTGGGGTGAAAGCAGTTTGGGAGGTTATTTAAGATAACTTCCTACTCACAGATTTTTCCAGTCACTCTTCCTTATTTTTTTCTCCACCTGATATTAGGAAAATCCTTCCAAAAATAAAACTTGAGGTCCATGAGTTGCAAGTGCTACAGGAACAGTTTCTGTATAGAAAAAAAGACTGTAATTGGCTCTGTTTTCTGACAAACTCTTAAGAAAACAGTAACAAAACTAATTTTACTTTAGCATCCTTAATTTCTGTAGATTTTTCCTTTTTCAAAGTTATGTGAAGGATAAAGTGAACATACAGAAACCTTAGTACTTTCAGCTGTGTTGACAAGAGGCCAGGAAAAGCAATTTCAGGTAATAAAAGCACCTGAAGATCTTTGAGATTCCGTCACAATCTTCTGTAAATTGGAACCAAACTTAACCCTCTTGAGGAGAACGTTGCAGACTAAAGAAGGCTAAAGGCTAAGCCTCTTCTAGTTGCTCTTAATCAGCAGGTGACTCCAACTGAACCTAAACAGGTGATTCTGCTCACAGGTAACTTGTATAAGTGCAGTGATTGCCAAAGAAAAAGGGTTTGCTGTTTGCATGCACTATTCCTGCTGCCTTAAAGATTATCAGCTAAGTTTTATTATCAATGGCACTCAAAAAAGTGAAAAAAGAAGAAAGTTGAGAAGAAGCAGCTTAGGCAAGTCTGTATCTTGCTCTCAGTATTTTTTTTTTTAAGTGAAATCTGTACATTTATTGATTTTATTTTTTCTTCTATGTGATATTGAAATAATTTTTTTCTTCATGGAAGTAATCAGTTTTAGGAGGGATTAAAATGAAAAATAGGATGGGAAAGTACCTCAGGGGTTTGCTCCCTGGAAGAAAACATAGCATGCAAGTTGTAGGGCTTATATGTAGTTTTAATTTTGTATGTTCCATATAGAGAAGTCATAGAGTATTATGTGGGGAAGCTTTAGTGCGTGCATGATCTCTCAAGTATTACTTGCCTATTGCTTTTGTCTCATGTCAACATGTTGAGTTGTAAATGGGCAAATAATATTTTCAGTTACTGGAGAAAGCTATTTTTACCCCAGAAGACATTCATTGTAATTCCTAGGGCTTGAAGTGTTTATTAACTGACTCTTGTGCTTGTGTTCTCATTAGGTGCTTTATGGTAGGAGAACAGTGTCAGTGTCTCAAGGCAGAGTTGCTGACGGCTCCTCAAGTGAATTGCTGCCCATGTCTTGCCAGGGATCATTGCCACAGGGGAGCACAGGTTGTGCTGTGGGTGCTTGTGCCTTGTGAGGGGGACTCTTTTCTTGCCTGAAATGGTGTATGGAGTTAGCTGGATTAGGCCGTGAATACCCTTATGCTGCCCTATTCCCAGTGTCTTTGTTCTTGCTAAAACCACGCATTTGCCAAGTAAAAACTATGTTGTTTTGGAAGGGATAAACTTTGTTTCTGACCAAAATTCCTGGATATCTTTTCTAGGCCATTTAAGTGTCTGGTTCTGTGTTCTGGCCACATATGTGGTGGGTTAGGCTGTCAGCATCGCAGGAGCAGCAGACAGAGACTTGCCCCAGCCTCCCTTGGCTCCTTCTAGTGCCTTTGCTTGGGGTGGGCTTAGTGAGGGGTGAAGGCCGTGTGTTTTCTTGCTCGTTGTGTCTTTGCTGTGTGCTGCCCATCTTCTACAGGAGGGATGGGACGGGCAGCTGAAGGCAGTTATGTCTTGAAGGGCTTCAGCAAGGCTTTTGCAGGGTTAATTGATTAGGCATTTTAATAGCATGGCAAGTCCTAGTAGTTTCTGAATGATTTGTGTACTAAGACAGTGACTTGTTATTAGGTCAAGAACAGGTTAATCTCTTTCTCATCTATCTTCATTACATGAACAGGATTTTCAGAAGAAAATCATACTATTATCAGGCTACTTCGGGCATTCCTTTTTTTAAAAAAAAAAAGATTTTAATGCAATTGGGTGTAGTTAAAGGTTGAGAGCATATAATGGCAGGGCTTCAGTGGTGGTTTTTCCTCTTCATTACAAGGGCTTGGGGACCACTTAGTGGCTAGAGTCAGATAAGCACTAAATGTGTACTAAAATAACCAAAGCCAAAACAGCAAACTCAGAAACTCAGATTGTAGGTGAGAGCCCTTTATCCAAACCTACTTCCCTTGTAATACTGGCTGCTAAATGTTACCCAGGTAATTACCTGTGTTAACTCATGAAGATGACATAAAAAGTCATGAAATTTAATAAGTATGGACCTAATTATGAGATACTATAATTAAATTATTCCTTAGGTTTTTAATTATAGTTACAAATAACCTTTTTTAATTCAGGAAAGTTTCTTTGGGAGACTTTATTCTTCTGTGACTTAGTATCCTGGGAGCTCGCAGCCAATTATTTATTTTCCTTTGTGGGTTGGGTATTTCTAGCTCTACTTTGCTTGATTTTTATTTTGGTTGAGTGTCTGTGTATGTATATTGTGTGGCTTCCTTTTTAAAATTAATCTCCATTCTGCAGATACTTGAGCCTCTTCTTTGCTTGAGTTGTGTCAAAGCCTGTGTGAGAATCTCAGGAAGATGGTGCCCTTTGACAGAAACGCGCCTGTTCTGCAGCCTGCTTAGGCCCCGTTCCACAGGGTTTCAGAGAGGTGCTTGTTCGTGCACCTTGCTGAGCCCATCTTGGGTGTCCTCAAGCCCTCAAGGTTGCAGAAATGGTTTCTGCAGGTGTTTGTCATCTGAGAATGTTAAAGAAGAAAAGGAGCAAGCCTCTTGCAGTGCACTACAATATTATTTGTCACTGATTTTATCTGTAAATGTTACTAACTAAAGCAATTTTTTTGGTCATGAATCAGCGTTTTGGTTGCAATTTACAGAGGTACTTTATGTTGCTGTAGCTATTCTTGGTATTTCCATTTACTTCACTGAAAGTACGTGAGGGTCACAGTTTAAGTGCTGCTGAAAAATTTCTGTATTTTATCTCTATACATTCACAGTTCCTTTCTGCTTTATACATTTCACTTAATGCCTGTATTTTTACAGGTGCAAAAATAAAAATGATGGTAAACAAGGTACAGTATGTTTCTACTAAAAAAAGGAAAGAAGGAATATTTACATGTTTATTAATGAACCGAGTTCTGTACTCTTGAGAAGCTTTGTTGAGTGTAATTTCAAGTGTTCACTTAACATGCAGTTACTGCCCAAAAAAAAAACAAAAGGCTTGAGATACTATTGAGATACTAGTAGTTATAATGAGGAGATCTATTAAGAAACATGAGCCCCTTCATCATGATTTGTCTGGATCTTGAATATTGTCTGTGATTTTGGTCCATGGGCAGGGGTCTTGAGCACAAGGAACTCCGCTTCTCTAAAGATGACTTGAAGGGACTAACATTTTTCAGCTCAGCGCAGGACAAGGTATGGGGGAATATGAGAGGTCTACAGAGCCATGAATGTCATGGGGAAGATCTGTTGGCTATAGTTGCTCATTGTGTGTCTTCTCGTATAAAAAGATTAAATTGAAATTGCAGCAGGAAAACAACAACAAAAAAAATCCCCTTCTGCACTAGGTGTGGGTGAACTGTGGCATTTGTTAGCAGAAGATGCTGTGGATGCTGAAAACAGGCGTGAGCTTAAAAAGTGATCTGGGAAATTTGAGGAGAAATAATGTATTAATGTGCTGTCATCACATGTCTGGCTCAGGAGACCATATGCTGCAAATCATCAGTGACTGGGAGACTTGAATGGGGAAGCTGTCACTCTCCATTTGTCCTGTTCTAATACTTTCCCTAGACATCTGTTTCCGCTGCTGCTGCAGGCGCCGTTAAAACTAAAGGAGCTATGGGTGGACCTAAAATGTCTACTCTTATGTTAGTGCTGTTACCTTGTTATCAGCTTACTACTGCATGATTACTAACCCTGGGTACTTATTTTCAGAGGCTGTTCAGGGAAAAAGAAAGTGCTCTAGCAGCTGCTGCTTATGAGGAAAACTCAAGTGAAAAATAAGCATGTGGGTCTGTGTGGAAGGTGGTTGGGAGAAGAGAAGAGTCAGTGTGCACAAGTGTCCCCATCTTTTCTGGCTACCAAAGTGAAATGTCAGTGGGAGGAGCACACCACAGGCTGCCAGGGACTGCTGCTAGTTTGGCTAATCACACGGGAAGCGCTGTCCGGTGGTGAGCATGGCAAATATCCCAGTGAGCCACAGCAGGGAAAGGACTGAGGCATGCCATTCCTGTGCACTGGTAGACAGGAGCATGCTGTTTTATCCCAAAACTTCCCAAGATCAGGATTCAGGCTGGGCATGGGGCTGATATGTTCATGGAGCTGGTCACAGTGGGTGGCTTGTTCTGCCTGTCAACTTACCTCTATAACTTATACCTGCACCCTATATGTCCCAGTCAGAGACTGGAGAAGAGAATGGTTTCCTCCTACTCATTTCAATTTGCAGTTAGATCAGGTAACGTGGGCTTGTCTTAGATAATACCGTATTTTATTTTAAAGCTGCTAGTACTGTCCTGTGAGTAAGTTGTAATATCTAGGAGACGTTCAACAATGTATTTGGTCCTTTCATCCCAAGATGTTTTGTATAAATTATAATAGCATTATCTTTAACTGGCATCATATTTTTTATGTGCATTTTTAATTTCCTGAGTTGCGATTCAGCACACTGCTGAACTTTAAGGCTAGCTTGGGTCTTTCTTAATTCAGGAGGCTGAAAGAGGGGGGAAATGTTAAGACAAAATTGCAGCTTACGGTATCAATATTTATATTATTTCCATGGCTGAAGATGTCTTGTTTATGTCCCTGTGAAGGGACATAAGTGAGCATGCAGCAACCAGCAAGACCCTGAGAATTTTTATTTTCCTTTCTTAGCAATTAATTACTTGAGAGCCAAAGAGTATGTACTTTGTATTTGAAAAATAATGTTCTCATGAAACAGATTTTGAAATTTCAGGTATATATTTAATTCATGTTGTTCCACTGTAAACATTAGTCATATTACTGTGATTTGAAATATTGAAGGTTGGAGGCATAGCTACCAACAAACACTTCATATTTCCTACCACTATTTAGATTCATATACACAGAGCAGTTTCAGTTAATAGTCAGGAAAGTGCATTATTTTCATCAAAAGGCATTTTTGCAGCTTTTAGAATATGGTAGCTCTCTATTAATTATGTGTATATTATATCCATATGTATACCTGTTCTTTAACCAGAGTTGTTATGAGCTTCAGGTGAATCATTGAATTTTAAGGGATTTGGCTCCATTTTCCGTATTGGGTTTGAGGGATATGGAAAGTCCCAGGTCTCCTCATTTGCACGAGGTGCTGCACGTTGCTCCCAGCTCGGAGCATTGCGGGAGACAGGAAAGCATTTGAGGCAGTGGTCATCAGGAGGGAAGGGCCACGAGAGAATAGGGTGCATCTGTGTGCTTGTGAGCTCCACTAAAGACACTGTGTTAACATATGTTCACAAAAATTGTGTTTCTCATGTCTTTTATTAAAAAGCTGTCAAAATGCATGGAGCATTAAGCAAAAGGGGCAATTTATTTGTTAGTTGCAGTTTGCTACATGGCGTTGCATCTTTTCATACCATTTTCAGAGTAGGTAAATTGATGGGAAAGATTTCAAAACAGTATTAATGTTTCCATTTTAAGAAAACTGTATGAATGTTAGGTTTTAATACTTCACAAGGTTGAGCTGCAGATTGGGATGGTAACTGTGAGACAGTTGAGACAGCCTAACTCTGGGATATGGGTTTGGAGCCTCTGTAGCTGGGTCCTAGCGACCCAGCTGCTCCGTGATCTTCCCCCTGCTCCCTTGTGCACACCACCTTGCAGTTTAACAGTGCAGTGAGCATTTTCCCTTGGAGTTAAGTACAGCCATATGAAAATATGAGGCACTGAAGTATGCTGTAACACATTTATTCCTGCAAGATTAAACCTAGTTTTTCATTACTGTCAGCTCATGTGGTCCAGTTTGCCCTATGGAGAACTAGAACATTTGAAATTGGAGCTAAAAGCTGAAATCTTGCTGGAAACATGAGATGTTCTTTATGGGCAGCACAAGATTCTGTTCTGTAGCAGGAATGTCCTGCTCAGAGCACACAAGCTGTTGCTTAACTGCCGGCCGCTGGGTTGAGCGGGCCATGGGGTGTCCTCTGCAGGGCACGAGGTTCTGCTGCTTATGCTTCTGTTCGTGGCCCCGACCTGCCTTCTGGCTAACGATAAAATAATGCCGTGCACATCCATCGGGCTGTGCTGGGTGCTGTGCTGTTAGGACTGGACAAAGCAGCCATCTCTGTTCTGTGGGAAGTTGCCTGCGGGTTTGGCCCCTTTGGCTCTTCCTTGCAGCAGTGCTTCTAGCTGTGTTTGAGTGGACCTGCTTTCCTGTTAATCCCTTTCTGTTAAAATTAGGGCAAGATTAGCATACATTAAATGATTACATTTATGTTTTGTTGTTCTTGGAGTTTCTTGAGTTCACAGCTTAAGTTGTGATTTAATGTTTTAGGAGAATGTGAACAGTGTTTTCCCATTGCTATAGCCTGTGTACTTGTGTATTGGCTTCAGCTTGCTAACTGATAGAAACATAGAGAAGCAGAAAATCGCTAGCAAAATCTTATCCCCAAACCCAAGTGGTATTTTTATAATAATTTTACTGTTAATATTAGAATTTTTTAAAAGAGCATCTATACCTGTTTTTTCTTCCTCTCATGATGTATTGATTTTAAGCTCATTTTCAACAGCTACCAGAAAAAAGTTTTGTTAATGTTTTTGGTTTTCAGCACTCTTGTTTTCAAAGTTCCAGGTCTGGATTATGCCAGTAGTTCCAAGTTGCAAAATGGGCGGCCTTCACTCAGCAGTTATTGCTTTAATTAAAAAAAAAAAAATCTCCTGTGAAGGTAAAACGTTGTCTATGACTAGACTCTGCAGTCTGGCTTTCCAAGCTTTCATATCTGCATTTTAGGCAGAGCTGACTGAAGTAACGCTGCAGCCACGGCCTGTTCAGACTTTGCCTGCCTATGAGCTGAAAACCCTTGAAGAAGAGTTCAATATTCGATCACGTGCACCGAATTTCATACCAAGCAAGGCAGGAGCTACGAGATGTTCCAAACATATTTTAGTGCTCAGCTATGCGATTATATATACGTGTCCTAGAGCCGGTGTGACAGAGCCGTAATTCTATTACAACTTTTTTTGCTTGAACAAAGTGTTCTGTATCGGGTTATTGCTGGGATTTATGTAACGCGGGAGCTGCTGCCCAGGCGAGGCCGAAGCAGGGCGTCCTTCCTCGCCACCCTGTCGCCCGCAGAGCTGCCATCTGGGCCTGCGGGATGAGCTCCAGAGAGGGCCTGGACGCCATCCAGGCCATGTTACCGAAACCTTGAAGCGAACAGGACAAAGTCTAAGCAAATGAAGCCACTGGGCCTCGGGGATGTGTTTGGGGACCTCTGGCTCTTGCTGCAAAGCCTTTGCTTCTGAGAGTTAGAGGGGACAGTTTTAGATAGGTCTGTGTTTTCAATATTGGAAGAAATTCTGGCCAGAATCTTATGGCTTATTTTTGAGCTTATTTTCGTTGTGTTTTTTCAAATGCTGCCTTCTGGAGCAGTGCTCTTTTTGTGCTTGTGGGGAGTTAATTTATTTCTCCCAGTAGGAAGGAATGTGGAGAGGCTTATACAACCATTTACCGTTCTTAGTTTTATTTTCTATTAATCATTCTTTTAGATCTCTAAGATTACTTAAAAAAGCGAAATTTTTTTAATTGCTCTTCTCTGGTGATGACATTTCTTAAAAAAAAAAAAAAAATCCGTGGATTCAAACTTTATCCTGGTGCCTTTTCAGTCTCTTGAATTGTTCTGTTCATATTGCCTAGACTTTAAGTAACATTATTTCACTTCTTTCTTGAGATACAAATTGCCTACCCAATAAGACTACAAAATGTCACATGTGTGAGGAGGAAGAAGGTGGCCTTGGTGCTCAGAGTTGAGCAAGGGCTGATTGTGCAAGTTGGAGTATCAGTAGTTATCTCTTTCTATATCTATCTTTCCCCTCTCTTTTTTTTTTTCCCCCTCTCTGCTCCATCTCTGATAGATCAGTAACCTTGCTCTTTCTAATGTGCTGTGTCTGTAGCCAATTGGGATCTTTATTCAAGATCCATCTTTAAACTTCAAGGATTTTATGGGCTCTGAGAAGTCCCTGTCAGAGGCTGTGGCATTTGAATAGCCACTCGCCAGCCTCCCATCCAGGGCCAACTCAATGGGGATTACTCTGTCAGCTGCTGGGGTCTTGGTGCTTTGGGCTTGCATGACAGATAGCTGTGGGACACCTAGACTGGAAGGTCATTGTCAAATGCCTTCCAGAGGGGCACTAAATCAAGAAAGACAGCCTTTTTTGAGACAAAAGTTGCATCAGA
>JAVCKT010011358.1:0-16699 GCA_032273925.1 Rhynchotus rufescens
TGTTATATATTACGTATATATCAAAATTGTCAATTATCTTTTTCTGCTATCTGAAAACAAGATTTTTTTTCTTGGCCTTATTTCATAGTCCAAATATGTTGCATATATGAAAAGCTGTTTTATTTCTATTAAAGATTAAAAGTACTCAATGAATAGAGGATTGTAGGAATGTAATTCAATTTAATACCAGTAATTTGTGTAAATAAATGTCTAATAAAAAAGATTCACCACAAATAGAAATTAGAAATGTTCAATTTTTCATGATACTTATCAGAAAAAAAACAAAAGAGCCCATGCTCATTAAAAAATTCTAAAAATAACAAGCTTTACTTTCTCCTAAGAGTCCACATAAATCTTTTATTTTCCATTTTAAAATTAGGATTGTGCCATATGCATGATTTTCTGTGCATATATGAATTGAATTTAAACTTTTTCATTAAATTATTAAACAGGACTTTAGTATGCTGTTAGGTGACTAAACTGGGGAATCTTGAATTGGAAAAGATGTAGAAAGTGCCTGTATCAAGGGAACTGGTAATTAAATTTCCTAGAATTATCTGTAAATTGGTACTTTGGATTTTCTTGCATCAGGAACAGATATGAAGTTTAGCTTTCAGCCTAGCTTTTGGAGGGCCTTTGATTGATTCATCAGTTGACTGATTGATAGTGTTTCATTATTGGTACAACTGTCCTCATTCATTAGGTGAATAGTAGTCCCCACAGCAGTGTCTCACTGGAACCACGATGGATTCACCATCTACACAGAATTTCACTAAAACTAACAGCTCTGAGTTTGACACCTATAACAATTATGTATTTAAATATCAAGCTGTCCCTAAAGCTTTTTCCCAAAAGCCCATAGAGCAGTATGCTTATTTCTAATAAAAAATGGGTACTTTTGACCTTTAGAAACTGACTGGATGTGGTTTACACAACCCCATTCTAGGGTTCTGTTTCAGCAAACTGGAGGAAAGCACAAAGTGAATGACTAACTTTCACTCAAAGTAAAAGCAAATGAAATAAAGATAGTAATATTCCACTAAGAACAGTAATGTCCAGTCAAGGAGTGGAGTTTTTTTTTCCACAGAAGCACTCTTGTTTATCTACTATACTAAGTCTTTTATAACCTGGGACACCTGGGACAAATGTTCTTTCTGTGCAGCCTGCCATGTGATTACTGCAGACTACACCTTTTTGGATAGAGCATCCACATCCTTTTAACAACACTATAGCACATTTTCAAGTCGTAGGATGACAGTATCCTATTGAGTGCAGTCTTTGTCAGTTTTGTAATTGATATATAAAGTCTTCTGGTAAAATTAAGATCTGTAATCTGCAAGGAGCTTTCATCCTCTATATACTGAGCTAATGTAAATTAATATCTGTGATGACATTGTTATTTTCTATAAAATTATCATTTTTATAGGCCTTTGTACAAAAAGACATCTCGCAGGAAATGCCTTCCATATAAATTTTAGCATCAACTCAGTCTTTCTGTTTATAGAGAATTTGAGGAATTTAGTTTTGGAGACATTAGTTTTATCTAGTATTTTTGACCTTGATTAAGCTTAGATATGATTAAGCTTAGATGTGACACAGGCATTTAACTGATCTCTAGGTTGAGCATCTGTTCCCCATGGTGATATCTACTTTTAAACTATTTACTTTAGTCTGCCTTTACAATCAATGGAGAGAAATAAGTGCTTCCTAAGGGCATTTCAATCGGCCTGTTTTAGATGCTTATCTTAGCATAAGAGAGATCATTCTCTGGAGATGGCTATTTTCTTCCACTGACTGCGAAGAGGACATAGGGTGACTGCATCAGGATTAGACATCATACTTTTAAATGATAAAGTTACAACAGAGGAATTCATCCTCAGGAATGAAAGTAAACTTGTGTCTAAACCAAGACTTGAACCCATCAGCAACCCTTAAATTTTTGTCCCACAGAATTTTGATAATTCACATCCAGTTCCTAGATAAGTGAGAGTATTTTTCCTTTCTAAATGGCTTAAACAATTAAACATCTGGTCTTAGCAATATTTTGTGCAAGTTTGCAAAAGATTGAGTTAATATTGTATACCACATCCCACACATTTATGAGTCTGCATGATATTCTAACTGTGTAGATTTTTTTCCCATCAAATCTGGATGATATGTCTTCACTTTCTGAAATTCAAGTGAATTAGGAATCTGTCATTAAATCCACATCAGTTAAAATGGATGAAATGCCAATAGTCTTTACTGTAAATGTAATGTGGTATAGCAGCCAACCCTAGTAGATTTCACATAGTTTGTTCAAGAGATCCCCAATCCATAGCATCTGTTCACATAACCTCAACTTAGCATCAAAAGCAAGGAATACATTTTTTGTAAAGCAAGGTTCCAAAGTCTAGATATTCATTTGCAGCTTGCTATAGTAAGCCAGGACTTTATGCTCTGTACAGTGAACCACTAGAAGTAATTTTAAGTAAAAATATCATATGAGTTACTAGTGCTATTAACAAAGACAAAATATATAAGAATGATGAAAATACTAAAGAATCTCATTTCATGAAACTTTGTTCAATCTTCCATCTTCACCCAAGGAAATGTATAATATTGCCAATATTCATTGGAATAATTACCTTTATTTATCTGTCATTAAGTGATAACATCAATAACATTATTATTTAGAACAAATAATGTAGGCATTTTATTTTCTAATAATAACATTCCACTTAATAAAAATCTTACTTTCTTGCCTATAGTACTGACACAGTATAGTACAGTAAAATGATTATACTAAAATGATTATACCTTTTAGGAGGAAATAACCAGCATACTTGTCTTAGTGCCTTTATAATTTAAATGATCTTCTATTATGTAACTACTTTCAATGTAACCATCCTATCTCATGGAAGATCTGCAGGAAGGAAAAATAATGTAATTTGAATGACTTTTCTGACACAGTCATTCTTACTGCATATTTTTATGTGACTTAAGTTATTGATACTGATTTGTAAATGTGAGCCTTAAAAGCATGAGAAGCACCATTTCAAAACACCTAGATACCAGAGAGTAAATATCTTACCAGAGAGTAATATCTTTCCAAACATCCACCTAGAGCCTGTTCCCATAAATATATCTACATGTATGCTAAATGTCTCCCTCATCTTGACAATCTCTGCTCAGGCTTCTTCAGATGATCATGACTTTTCTGTCTTCAGGTCCTTCTTTCAGCTTATTCCCTTCTCCCACATCTTTGTGTTTCTCTGATCCAACTTTCTTTGTAGGCGTAATTTCATAGGAAAATGTTATCACGTCACTCTTTGCCCTCCAGCTCAGGTACTAACTAAAATTTACTATGCTAGTAAACTTTTCTATTTTACTATGAAGTTGTATGTGCTGTGTCTACAGGGAATGCCAACAACACGATCAGAATGGGAAAACTTTTAGAGAAAGAAAGAAGCTGACATGGAAGTGAGAGAAGAATGCCCAAAGCCAGACACATCTGGAAGGCCTACAGGTCTCAAATCTCTGGGATGATGCACTCTTACTTTATAGCCTGCTGTGAGTTCCTGCAGATAAATTAAGCTGACATACATATCTCAGATTAGAGGACAGATGATAATTACTTTTTCTGTCAGACAGATGAGATGCTTCAGTTTCATAGAAAGAGCACTGAAATGTGTATAGTATAACCTTTGGACAAAGGACCTCTCTGTTCTATCTTTGGAAGAGTTTACACTATTGACTTAAAATGAAGAACTTACCATAGTCCTGAAAGTCTGTGAGTGCCAGTCACTCCTTGAAGCAATCAGGCAAATGATCATTCTGTCCTTTAATTATTCATCTACTGTGTGCAAGGGAAGAAACAGCAACTGGAGGATAGTGGCAGAGACAGATTTGGAGGCCAGCACCTATTCCAACAGATGTCCTTGTTCCTTACGAAACTCAGGGCAGGACCCTTGCCAGTCTTTAGCTCAAAAACACTTCCTTCAGCACTCAAAGTATTCAACTTTATATTCCAACTAAGATTCAGAACTGCTACACAGGTTATGTCCTTCCTTAGGATTTCTTGAAAGCAGAAATGTTACCTTATCAACATAGGTTTTTAACTTTTTCTATCTGAATCGAAAATATGCCAGTTATCTTATTAATACCAAATATGGAACTACAAAAAAAAAAAAAACAAACAAAAAAAAAAACCTAAACAAATAATTCATGTGCTCCTGGCCACAGATTTGGCAAGGCTGTAAGTTATTATACTCTGGGGCTATGCAGGCATAAGGAGGAATACTGTAGTGATGTCTGAGTCATTCTTCAACACAGAGAAATGAATGTGCATCTACTTTGGGAAAACACAGATGACTGAGAATAAATGATGGATTGATTAAAAAGCATACGTTTTTGATGAAATTTGAAATATAATGTCACAAGTAAGTTATACTACAGTTAGTGATTAATTGAAACCCCCTCAGTACATAAATATCTCTGTCATGTGTGAGCCAGAAGAGGCCTAGATTCCTACGGCTTCAAAACTTGAAACTGAGTTGGCATCAAGCTCTATAATGGTGTGGTGATTAGCTACACTGTGAGGAAGCTCACAGCAATGTTTCTGTTTGAAGAGAGATTTTTAAATCTGTAGAAAAGCTACGTTCAGTGATGTCACCTGGAATAATGAAAGGGCTAAACCTGTTCTTTCACATTTGAAATGCAGAGGTAGAAGTCCCACATTCTATGTACACCCAAGGAGTATAGCAAAATTTAAATTTAAGAAATTAGCAAAAATTTAAGTGAAATAGAGTGGATAAAAGATAATGATTAAACAGAGTAGTCTACACATTAGTAAAAAGAGATGGTTTGGTCTAATATGGAAGTGTTTAAGAGCCCCTGTCCAGCATGACACTTTCCAGTCCAAAGGTTTATAAAAGAAGATCTGACAAACAATTTCCACTATCTTAGGAAAAGAGTCCTTGGCAGGGCATAGGAAAAGTAATATGGCAGTCTTTAAGGCAATCACCTTCTCTTTGAGGCCATTGTTCATGGTTGGGATGAATAGTTGTTGCTTTCTCGTGCAATCAATGGAAGCACATAAGTATTCAAAATGAAAGCTGTAAGTAAAGGACTGAAATGAACTTGGAGATCTTTGTTTTTCAGTGCAGCCATGATTTGAACAGCTGCTACAAAATCTGACTGAGAATTGTAACTATTGTGTTCAGCATGTTGTAATCAGGTTCCTTTTTTCAAAACTTTTCTGCATGTATTGCCTGACAGCAATAGGCCTGTGTGGCAGACCCTCAAAGGAGAGGTGATTGCTGTGTTTTATGTCATCAGAACCGCAGGAATGCAAAAAATGACAATTGCAAGCCTTTTATGTTTGTGTTGTTATGGATTCTGTGAAGTTAATGTTACTATTTTGAGTGTCTAAGATTAGTCAAAGCTTCCTTTAGATAGCAAGTTAATGTAATGGGTTGTTTTCCATGTCTGTTTAATTTTAGCAAACTGTTCAGTTGCCTCAATATTGTACATTTAAGGAAATCCAGCTGTCAATTTCCATTAAACTGGGCTGAGTATTGTTAATTCAGTTGTCTTTCACACTCTGACTGCTAAACCTAAAAACTCTTTACAAAAGCAGATATATGATAGATGCCATCTGGCCTGATAGAAGGAAACAGATATTGATTTTTAATATTTTTTCCAAACTTGTTTACTCTAGGATAATACAGCAGCTGTGTGGCGGCTTGTCTCAGAGTGGAAAGGATTATTACTAGTGCCTTTTGATGAGATAAATTACCTAGAATGACTTGAATGGCTAAAGGGTATACTTTGATGTTATGTCGCTTCATTTACCCTTATGACTAAATGATTATTGATTTTATATTTTTAAGCTCTTGAAACGTGAAAATAAGTTGGTAGAGAAGCCTAGCTGCGTTAGTTTTATTAATTTATTTCTGCAGGGCATAATTCACTTTGGACCAGGTTGTGAAGGTTTTGGGTTCATGACCGACTCCAGATACAGTTGCAAAGAAATGGCTTATTTATATAGTCATTGCAAGTAGTTCCAAAATCAATACAGTCTGGGATTGGATGATTAAACTTAGTCCCTTTGTGGGATTCATTCCTGTAGCTACCTCTGAAATGATCTTGACTGAAGCAGATTCATATGATCTAGTCTACAAATAGCAAGTTTGTTCAAAATGAAATATTATTTTTTGCTCATCATTTTTTTATCTACTGTGTTCACTCAGTGACATTTTAACAACCAGAAAAAAAAAGCAGTTGATTGACTACTTCAATGAAATCACTAATCTGCATTCAAAGAGTTGCCTCTATAGACTACTTAGATTTTCCATGGATAGATTTAACTACTGCTTTGATCAGTTAGTCCCAGTATGCAGTGGATTTAGGTCTCTCTACTTATGTAGGCAGCAGGAATCCAAGGTGTACACTAAACCTTTAAGTAGTCTTCATAGTTCAAAACAGCTATCTGCCTTTTGTGTATGGCAGACGCCTACATATTTCTGTGAAGTATTGCCTTTTCTATCATCATTTAACATGTTGATGCTATTTAATATTTGTCTGAAATGCGATTCTGTTGTCAGTCTATTGAAGTATTCTGTAGACACTGGAACAAGTGCAGAAATTTTGCTTGAAAAAGAATTCTCTCTACAGTTTTTCTCACAATGACTATTTATACATATGTTTCATCTGGTGGTATCTTTTCATACCTTAAACAGCAGTGTTTTTAAGCTTAATTTCTTCTGGGAAGATTCAGCAACCAAACTACTGCATTATCTTATTTAGACTTGAAAATGTGGATCAGAATCCTTACATTTCCTTTATGTAGACCGTGAACAAATTATAAATAGTATTATTAGTAGTATTGCAGCTCTCTAGAAGCAACTAAAAGCAATAAACTATAACAAAGGCTATATGACTCTAACAAAGTTTATTACTTGAGAGAGTTAGCAGTGCATGAACCTGTATAGGACTGTCTAAACTAAAGAATAATATTTCATGATTTAACAGTACATAACCATCCATCTTCTGTATAGGCTATTAAACATATGCTTGTCTCTTGTTCCTACATAACTAAATGTGGAAAAACTTTTTAAAATATATTCCTCAGCCAAAAATATGTGTTTTTAAAGCACAAAAATCTTTTTATATATTATATTTCACCTAGATAATATTTATTATTCTATGTATATATATATAAAATCCTCAGAATGGTCTTTTATTGTTATAAACCTTGGCAACATATTTTACAGAGTTAAAAAGAGGTGTAAAACACTTTTTCTTACTTTAGCCACAATATATGTATAATTAATGTGTAGTAAATTATATGGCCCAGTTTAAGGCTTGTTTAAATGCATAGAATTTGAAGTCTAATGCAGGAATAAAATAACTTTTGGATCAGTATAATGTAATATGTTGATCCATTTTACAGGGTGGTGGTGATTATTTAATTAATCACCTTTTGACAATTATTCACACTGGTCCAAATCAAGGTCTCCATTAAAACCAAAGAATAGCTTCATTACAAATGACCCATAAAAGTGTCAAGTGCTGGCACTGAAGACAAGTAATTTCCTTTCCCTTTAAAACATTAGATCGAATGATGGGGGTGGGGAAGGTGATGAAGTGCGTAATAGTGTGATTACAAAGAAAAGCTTAAACAGTAAATTTGACAGCCACCTTAGAGTGGATAGAAGATAAGGGTTATAAACTGTTGGTTCTATACCTCCAAAAACCTTTAAATTTTATAAGAAGACAGGAATGAGTGGATTACATTTTCAGGAAACTTTTTTATCCTCTTTTGGTGTTTACTTATGAATTGAGATTTTAAAATAATCTAACTTAAAGCCATGTAGCTATAAAATAAATACTGAACTGCCTTACAAATGTCATTTAAAATAACACTTAATTGAGATAAAATTGTTTTACTGTTCTACACTTATTTTCCAAGTCTTCTTATCTATGGAATCTTTTCTATACCCTACTGGTTGAAAAACCTTACCAGTCAGACTAATTATACTGGGCACCTTTTGCGTTTGGGAAGTACCAAGAATTACCAACTGATTTCATGTAGAGATAAAATTGCCCTCATCTTCAATTAAATTTAAATGCTTTATGTCTTGTGTCCTCAAAGCGACAAAAACATTTGTAATAGTTATAATTCAAAGCCTTTTGTAATGACCATTACAGTTTTGCATCTTCCAGCTCAAAATATAATCCTATATCTTCAATATTAAATCTAGCCAAATATTCATACAATGAAATAAGGCAGCACTGTAGCTTCAGAAAGAGTAATGGAAATAACAAAAGTTTCACTTTCAGGTCAGCCAAATTGAAGAAAGCATCATTTACCGACTGTGTTCTGGTTTTCAATCCAAATGTAATAAGGCTATCATAGTTTTTCTTGTTATTTTGTAGCCTTGTTTGGTTTAGCTTGCAGAATAAAGCTTTGCTAAGGAATTTCATGTAATGACCTTATCACTTAAGTTGGTAGGCTGGCTTTTATTTTAGAGAGCTAACAGGTGGTGATTATAAAGTTCAGCTCTTGTCACAAATAAAAGTATTTATACTCTCATTTAAGGTTCTGAATAATCTTGCTAGCATAGATTCCACTACCTACATAAAATGAATATGTATTTAGTAGTTTTTCAGAAAAGCAGCAAATATTGACCAATTCTGGAGTTGTATTTGTTAAATCTACTTGTCATTCTTTCTTTGATCTTCATTTGTTTTAAAAACTTGCACTGATGGTTGGACTGGTTACTGTAAAAAATCCCAAAAGTTTAAGTGCTGCTTCTAAAAACTAATGGCTATTGACTTTCATTAGGATTTCTGTGATGTTATCTAACCCTGTAAAGACATTTGTGGTATGCAGTTTACATTGTATCTAGTGACTGTATAATCATTATTGATTTTACTTGTGTGTAGTACCTATGTCAAACAACCTAATATATTTAAATGGTGATTATTTCAGCAATATATCTAGTACTAGATAAGATCAAAGGCAGTTAAATGTGTAACAGATAGTGTGATAAAATGATATAATGTGTATTTGTGCCAGTACCTGTGCCCTTTTGTGCATAAAACTGCATTTCATAGTCTTTAATGATTAACTCTCTCAATCATGCTGTGATTTTTATCCTGTAGTAGAATGAAGTATGACAGATGGATTAAAGGAAACCCAGTTTTAAAGCAAATGGCCTAGGAGTTATGTAAATGTAATACAATTAGATGAATTGCTTTTCAAAGACCTGGGGAAATCACTCTGTATACTCCATTCATTTCTTGTTTTCTTACCAGTACTTGTGAAGAAAACTAGAAATATATTTAGAAAGATACATGATTTCCCAAAGGATATAATCACTGCTAATCCCATGAGTATGGATTAACAGAATAACTCAGACCATAACAGCAAGTGATTTCTCAGGCTAATCGCATGAGTTGAATGGTTATTGTATTTTATTAGTGAACAGTATTCTACTTAGGCTGTAGTAGAAAAATGGCAAATCTAATGCATTAATTTAATATCAAAGAACACTATAGTTTAGTTGTGATGTTTTTCTATTTTTATTAATATATATTCTAGTATTAAATTAGAATATATTTCTCATCAATAAATAAATGCTGCACTATATATTTAGTGCAATTAAGTAGAATACAATATGTAAATACATATGTAATAATGAGGTAAAAATACAAAAACTTTTCACTTTTATCTTTTTATTGTTGTGGTTTCATTATTTTCTGTGCTTCTCTATAAACAGATGTTGCATTTGAAAATATTTCTTTGTCTGCAAAATATACTCTTGAACATGTGATTCTATTCTCTTAGCAAACCTGCCAACTTACAAATGTCTAACTAGTTCTAAAAACTGCAGTCTTTTGATTGTATAACAGGCATATATTCAGGTCCTGCCACTAATTTAAGTTTTGAAATGATTCCTGTGAAAGTGTTAAACCTCCAGACTTACTTTTTAGAATAAGTTTATATAGGATCCAGATAAGTGACAGGACAAGGGGTAATGGTTGTAAATAAAAACACAGGAAGTTCCATTTCCATGTGAGGAAGAACTTCTTTACTGTGAGGGTGACAGAGTCCTGGAAGAGGCTGCCCAGGGAGGCTGTGGAGTCTCCATCTCTAGAGATTATCGACACACACCTGGATGTGACCCTGTGCCACGTGCTCTAGGTGTCCTTGCTGGAGCAGGCGGTTTGGACTAGATGATCTCTAGAGGTCTCTTCCAACCTCAAAAATTCTGTGATTCAGTGTAATTACTTGCTCCTCATATCTTCAAAACTGTTGTTTTTGAATTTGCCCTTTATCTTTTCTGCATTCAGGTGGAAGGGTGGAACTATTACTCTCCATAGCTCCTTAAATCTGTCTTCCACCTCTAAGTTACTAACTTGGACAATCCAAAGCTGGGACAACTCATGTGCATGTTCCCAAATTCATCTCAAGAAATCAGAAAAATAATTTAAACAATTAATATGTTTGTGTGCAATAACCTATTTGAATTTTCCTGAAGCAGCTGAAGAAAAGCTTTTCCAGTAACTCATCAGTAAGGTGATTGTTCTGTTGACCAAGGGGTAACTTCAGTAGGAAGTAGTGGAGACCAGCTGGAGCATTAATCTTGTCACTGGCACAGCTAGATCAAGAGCAGAGTGCTAAATCCCAATGGACTTTTTCCAGTTTTAGTGCAAACACAAAGCAACCATAGCATAAACCAGATTTTATGCTACCTCCTGGCTCCAATCGCTAATAATCTGAAGGAAAGTACTCAGATAGTGTAATCCCTCATTTGCTGCTGTGGCCCTTTCTTGGATTTCCTTGCTCCAGCTGAAACCCTTTGTAGAGTGTTGATGGGGATCCTAATCTCAGATTGGAAAGCAATACTTTTGGTTGAGGAAGCTTCTTCAATTGATGGTGAAGTTCCTTGGTTTATTCTTTATTCTCAATTTTGGAAACTTAAAGTCTTTTCCATGGAAAAAATTCACATTCAACATATATTCAGAAGTTGAATTATGATTTACTTATTTTAATCATTTTACGTAGGTCCTGTTTGTGCAAGTCCTATCAAAACTACATGAGGAGTTTGAATCATTCTGTTGAGCTGGCTAAAATAGCATTTGTGCATAGACTTACTTACCTTATGGGTGTCTGTATGGAATGCTAAGGACAAATTTTAGATTGCAGAGATTATTTCTTTATGTTCCAGATTAACTGAAGTACAAAGAGTTGCATCTCAGCAATAATTAATTACTTGCCATTACAAATTGGTATAGATGCTCCTATGCAAGCTAGTCAGATAGGCTTAATTGCAGGACTTGGATCTGTATAATTTTCTCTGCTTTACATTTAAACACAAAAGCTGAACCTCTCCCTTGTGCAGCCACATGATGTGTCAAGATGGTAAACAGAAATAGATACCAGTGACTTGAAAAAGAGGAGACAGCTAAATCAAGCAGGCTTCTTAGAGAATCTCCCAACAGCTCTTCCATGCATGTACTCATGAATTGCTCCTCTTACAATTATTTTACAGAGCTTTGTGGTGAACTTTACCTAGGAATAGCTGCAGAAATGCAAGTGACTAGATCTAACGCATTTATTTTTCTGCAGAAAGTGCAATAATAATGTTCTAGTTCACATTTAGGAGCTTAACTACACAGCAGTTTCTCTTTTACACTCTGACATACTTTGACTACATTTTGAGTAGTAATGCAGCTATCTGTGTAAAATTGTTTAGTCTATTTCAGTTATGAGTAAAATGAAAAAAAAGATCTCCTATAGTCGTGTCTGGAGTCTATGATATCTACTAAGGACAGAGTGTGGGAGAAGACGGGAGTGAGCAGCCAGGAGCAATGCTATGAGCAAGCTTGCAGGGGGTAGCCAAGCTGTCAAGTTATTCTCCTATGTTTATCAGTGTGATTATTCAACTAAAATGCTCATTTGATTATTTTACATGTGCAGGCAACACAGCACCCAGACAGGAACAAACTTGTTCTTTATTTAAATACATTTTTATTAATGCTTGTAACATATTTTTTTTCAGTTGATACGACTCATTCTCAAAGTTCAGGTATATACACAGTCTAAATGAGTCTGAATTAATTGCCTGGAGCTTTGAAAATGTCTATTAAACAAGTTTAAGTAAACCTCCCAAACCTTAAATCTTTCTATGCCAAATATTAAATCTCATCACATAAAGTTCCAGAGGCCAAAAGGATGCCATGGGGCAAATTGCAGACACAGCCGCTAATTCTATGTGTCCTTGAATTTTATTGCACAATTTCTGTCTCTTTCCATAAGGGTGCAAAGAAGAAGCTGGGAGGAGAACACTAAGAGCATGATTATGTCTCCACATCATGTAGAGCCACTATGCAGAGGAATTCTGTAGTGATTCATCCCAGCAACATAATTTCTGCACATCAGAGCTTTAAACTGCAGGGAAACATTCCTCCCCTCCCCCCCCGCCCCTTCCTTTTCCTTTAATTTCATACTGCTTTTTTTTCCTTTGTTAATTCCATTCGGTCAGAGTTTGTGCAGAACACTGGAAAGCTGTCTAGAAATTCCACTCATCCTGTAGAATAGTACTGACAAACTTTTGCTTGGGAGATCGTCAACCTCTAAGGTATCTTTAGAACCAGGATAATTTGTAGTAGATTTTTCTGAGGCAGGATGACTTTGAGTCCCATATTTCATGTACTCTACGTGAAAGGGACAAGAATCTTTCCCTTCTCCCCATAAACAATTGCACCTTCCAAGCTTTGTGACAAAACCCGGGAGACAAGCCTGGACCTTTCTCCTGGGCTATATAGTCCTTTGCAGGGAGTTTGCTTCCAGATACATGATCCAGGATGGAGATACATACTTCCCTCTGTCTTCTATGACTGCTAAATATATTCACACCAAGCATATTCCCCACATCCCAACCTGTCATATTAATTTAACTGGCCATGCTAGCTTAAATGCATTGCTGGGAGGGAAAAGTATGCACTCCTGAAAACAATCAAGTAAACAAACCAACAGTTTGTGTTTTCTCTCTGCAATGCTCTTCTAGAAATTTCTCTTCCTGTTTAAACTGGCTTAATTAAGGTGGAAGGGGAGAAGAGAAGGGAAAAACAACCCAGCCAGCTCTAGATCACACTGTTGTCACCTTAGCATATCTAAATCAATCCCATTTACTGTAAGTCCTTCGGGAAGAATTGCAGCTACCGTATCTGCTTCAAAAAAAGAAGTCTTTTTAAGTGCTAAACATGGAATAGAAGATATTTTAATGAAATGAAAAAAAAAAAAAACAGTATTTTAGGTTACAGTCATTACTTATACAAAATAAATGATCAAAACTAAATAACAAATTCACATCTCTCTTTTGAGATTTCTATGCACAAAGAAATTGGGTTATCTACAAACACTTTATGGTTTTGAAATGTGTTACTGCATTCTAAATACTTGAATTAAAACAATTTGGTTTGAATTGTACTATTATAGGCAACTCAAAATGCTTTTATCAGAGGTTCTCTTTTTCCTTTCTCTCTCTCTCTCTTTTTTTTTTTTTTTTTTTTTTTTTATTATTAAAGTATTTAAAGATTTGTATTCAAACAAAATAAACACTATGGTAACTAAGAAAGCTGGTATGTTTAGAAGTCTGCAGCTTTGAGTGCTTTCCAAAGAGACAAGGTAATATCTATATTGTAGTATTTTCTCAGTGCATGCTATATAATAGAAGGAAGACATTTCAATTAGATTCCTTGAAAATTATTAGGCATAAAAACTCCTGACTGCAACGGAAGTAGTGCTTGAAAAGCACCTTCAGGATCAACATCAGTCATATTTCCTTATGCTGATGCATCAATTTGTGGGAATCTTATTTTTGCAGACTATAACATAACATTTTTAAAGTAAATGATAAATGCTACTGTAAAATATTTTTCTCTCAAATTGGTGGATGTTCTACCTGACTATATTTAAAAGTGCTATTCCAATTTTGGTAGACAGGTAGCTGAGATGATAAATGTGAAAAGAACACCATATGTCTTGTGTTTTTCTCATGAAGTCGTTATTAAAAAGTAACTCATTGAAGTTTACTTCACTTTACGTTGAAGTAAAGATGACCAAATATCCAAACCTTGAATTCTCAGTTTACAAGTTTGGCTTCTTATCTGATGTTTTCTGAACTGCCCATTTAGTCAGCTTAGGACATGGTAAACATGTATGGACATCTTGTTGGAACGGTCTCTTTCATTTCAAAGTCTGTCTCCTTCAGACTTTTCTTATTTCCTTTTTGGGTTTTTTTCTGTTTTTTTTGAATTGCAGATTTGTGCATGCAAATGATGCCATAAGGACATATGGCATCTTGTGCTTGCTAATGGCCACAGATCTTTTGTGCAGGATGTCATAACCAAGGTAGAAAAAGAATTATAAATATGTTTGAATACAGATTTTCAAACATATACAATGTTATCTCCATTAGATTTTATTGTGTCAATGCATTAAAAAAAAGAAAAGCATAAGGGTTTTTGAATGTTTGGGATGATTAAATTCACTGTATTTGTAATTTAGCACTGTTAGTCATTTACACAAATTAAGCATAAGCTATATTAAATACATGATGTTGTTAAGTTTCAAAACTCACAACCATAGGATATCAAGACCTTCACATTTATAAGAATGGTATTTTTATTAGAACACTATCAATAAAAAAGGAATTCAAATTACAAAAACTACCCACTTAAGGCCATAAATCATCTTCTAAATATCTGGGAGACATCTTCTGAAGTATCTCTACCACTTTCAGGAACAGACTGCTGGACTACTTGTATAGCAGGGCTAATTTGCTGCAGGAGTAGAATTTTCTACATGTGAAATTTGCTTTCCACAAATACAGGACAAGAGAATTCTGGTTTAGAGTGACCAGGATCAAAACCATTCTGTCATCATTTTAGACAGCTTTTCACAAAACATATGATATTTTCATTATATGAGAATAAAAATCTTTTTAAGAAATTGTTTTTCTTTTGCTAAATTGTGTTTTCCTGATTATTATACTTTCAGGACTTTTCTGTTAATTTAATGGCAGAAGCTGGTGACTATTCGGTTAACTGCTGAATTGTATATATTAGCTTAAATAATCAAAACAATTGAATATTTAAAATTCTAGAGTAGCTTGTGTCAGTAGCTGGACACTTGCATTTCAGTCTGGTCTCTCTCACTCTCTCGATACACCTTTTACTTACCAAAAAATAGTCTTGATCTGTTGTTTAGATCTTCCAGAACTTGTGGGACATGAACAGCTTTCTCTCTTGATGGTAAGGATGAGGTGAGTAGTGAAAAAAAGAAGGAATCAGATTCACAGTTAAAAGAATACTAATTTAAATATCTCCTTTCTGTTTATTTTTCTTTACTTATCTATTCTTCTATTTGTCTAATGAGTTCAAAAAGTTGTACTGAAAGGCATGGCTGAAAGATAATCCCTTTGATAAGCTGGTGAAAAGTCTATAAGTTACTACTCTAAAAGGCATGATCCAGATTTTCATCTAGTAAAATGCTAAAACATACTCCATACAATCAACAAAAATGTCGCTGCATTCATTTTCTCCTTTTCTGACAGTCAGTTTTGTAGCAAGCAAGTAATCTTTAATATATTGGCTGAAAATTCTTTGTCTGCAGTAAGGTACTTGTGTTCTCTTTAGTTCAGATTCTTTTTCAGAGGTTAAAATATTTTCTATGGATAAAATATTGGATAAAATATGGATAAAATATTATCCACAAAAAGCAAAAATGTTTCTGCAAAAGTAGCAAAGATAACTAGACTGAATGTGAAAATAGGTCAATGGGGCATATGAAATGATTACTAAGCATCACAGAGTACATATGAGTCAGTAGAAGTATGAGAGTCTACTAATCTTTTCCGAGTCTTTGATCAACATGCGTTCTAACATTTTAGTGACATTTTATAAATACCATTTAGGATAAAAAGTTTTCAAACATTTCACATGTTCAAGATGCTTGGTAACTGATTTCATTAGTATGTACTGCTTCCTATCTCCAAGGCAGAGTTTTTGTCTGCTGTTCTTAATTACAAGAACCCATGATGTAAAGATAAGAAAAACACAGTTAAAGAATACCTCTGATACCATTCATTTGCCTAACCCTCCCAACCTGACACAAAAGCAGCAGTGTGAGTATCCAAATATAGCCCAAATATAGTATCCAAATGACTGCTGTCATCCTGCTCGTTTGCTAGCTGCCACTTCAGAGGTTCATGGATTTCCCATAGTTCCTGTACTGTATCTGCCATTCCCATGGAAGGCTCCCATACAGCTTCCAGAATCTGTGTTTAGGTAACTGAATCACTTCCTTTTCATATCATCTGAATCACTGCCTTCTGGCAAAGACACTGAGAATATTCCACAACAGCAATAAGCTTTTTTTTTCCCTGTGAGCTCTTAGTCACTATACCAATTACAGCTTCTGGGGAGGATTTTCCTAACAGACCTTTCTTTGCTATGCTATTCTGATTAGTTCCAGAAGCAGGATCCTCTAGCAATTCATAGAATCATAGAATCATAGAATGCCCAAGGTTGGAAGGGACCTCAGAGGTCATCGAGTCCAACCCCAATGCACACGCAGGGTCACCTAGAGCACGTGGCACAGGGCTGCATCCAAGCGGGTTTTAAAGATCTCCAAAGAAGGAGA